>SZWC01003406.1:2727-28863 GCA_023375785.1 Penium margaritaceum
TCACACTTTGGCACTATAGCTTCACACTTTGGCACTAAAGCATCACACTTTGGTACTAGATCTTCACTTTGGCACTAGAGCATTGCACTTTAGAACTAGAGCGTCACACTATGGAACTAGAGGGACACAATCTAAGACTGGAGCGTCACACGTTGGCACTAGAGGGTCACACTTTGGCACTAGAGCGTCACACTTTGGCACTAGAGCGTCACACTTACGCACTAGAGCTCCACACTTTGGCACTAGAGCATCACACTTTGGTACTAGAGTATCACACTTTGGCACTTTAGCTCCACACTTTGGCACTAGAGCGTCACACTTTGGTACTAGAGCGTCACACTTTGGCACTAGAGCGTCACACTTTGGTACTAGAGCTCCACACCTTGGCAGTAGAGCGTCACACTGTAGCACTAGAGCGTCACACTTTGGTACTAGAGCTCCACACCTTGGCAGTAGAGCGTCACACTGTAGCACTAGAGTGTCAAACTTTGGCATTAGAGCGTCACACGTTGGCATTAGAGCGTCACACTTTGGGACTAGAGCTCCACACTTTGGCATTACAACGTCACACTCCGGTACTAGAGCGTCACGCTTTGGCACTAGAGTTTCACACTTTGGCACTAGAGCGTCACACGTTGGCACTAGAGCTTCACACTTTGGCACTACAACTTCACAGGTTGGCAGTAGTGCATCACACGTTAGCACTAGAGCGTCACGCTTTGGCACTAGAGCTTCTCGCTTTGGCACTAGAGCGTCATGCTTTGGTACTAGAGCATCACACTTTGGCACTAGAGCATCACACTTTGGCACTAGAGGTTCACACTTTGGCACTAAAGCGTCACGCTTTGTTACTTGAGCTTCACACTTTGGTACTAAAGTATCACACTATGGAACTAGAGCAACACACTTTGGCACTAGAGCGTCACACTTTGGCATTAGAGCGTCACACTTTGGAACTAGAGCGTCACACGTTGGCACTAGAGCTTCGAACTTTGGCACTAGAGCGTCATACTTTGGCACTAGAGCTCCATACATTGGCACTAGAGCGTCACACTTTGGCACTAGACCATCACACTTTGGCACTAGAGCATCACACTTTGGCACTAGAGCTCCACACTTTGCCACTAGAGCGTCGCACTCTGGCACCAGGGCATCACACTTTGGCACTAGAGCGTCACACGTTGGCACTAGAGCGTCAAACTTTGGCAGTCGAGCTTCACACATTGGCACTAGAGCTTCATACCTTGGCACTATAGCGTCACACTCTAGCACAATAACGTCACACTTTGGCACTAGAGCGTCACATTTTGGCACTAGAGTATCACACTTTGGCAATAGAGCATCACTTTTGGCACTAGAGCTTCACACTTTGGCACTAAAGCATGACACTTTGGTGCTAGAGCTTCACACTTTGGCACTAGAGCATCACAATTTGGCACTAGACCATCAGAATATGGAACTATAGCGACACACTTTGGTAGTAGAGCGTCACACTTTGGTACTAGAGCGTCACACCTTGGCACTAGAGTGTTACAATTTGGCACTAGAGCTCCACACTCCGGCACTAGAGCGTCACACTTTGGCACTAGAGCTTCACACTTTGGCACTATAGCGTCACACGTTGGCACTAAAGCGTCACGCTTTGGCACTGGGGCATCACACTTTGGCAGTATAGCTTCATTCTCTGGCACTAGAGCGTCACAATTTGGCACTAAAGCGTCACACGTTGGCACTAGAGCGTCACACCTTGGCACTAGAACGTCATACATTGGCAGTAGAGCTCCACACTTTGGCACTAAAGTGTCACACTTTGGCACTAGAGCATCACACTTTGGCACTAGAGCGTCACACTTTGGCACTAGAGCTCCACACGTTGGCACTAGAGCGTCACACTTTGGCACTAGAGCGTCACACTTTGGAACTTGAGAGTCACATTTTGGTACTAGAGCTGCACACTTTGGCACTAGAGCATCATACTCTGGCACTAGACCGTCACACTTTGGCACTAGAGCGTCACACTCTGGAACTGGAGCATCACACTTTGGCAGTAGATATTCACACTTTGCCACTAGAGCTTCATAGTTTGGCACCAGAGTGTCACACATTGGCACTAGAGCGTCACACATTGGCACTAGGGCTTCACACTTTGGCACTAGAGCGTCATACATTCGCACTAGAGCGTCACACTTTGGCACTAGAGCATCACACTTTGGCACCAGAGCTTCACACCTTGGCACTAAAGCGTCACACTTTGGTACTAGAGCTTCACCTTGGCAACAGAGCATCACACTTTGGCACTAGAGCGTCAAACTACGGAAATAGAGCGACACACTCTGGCACTAGAGCATCACACGTTGGCACTAGAGAGTCACACATTGGCACTAGAGCGTCACACTTTGGCACTAGAGCTCCACAATTTGGCACTAGAGCATCACACTTTGGCACTAGAGCCTCGCACTTTGGCACTAGAGCGTCACACTTTGGCACTATAGCTCCACACATTGGCACTAGAGCATCACACTTTGGCACTAGAGCGTCACACTTTGGCACTAGAGCGTCACACTTTGGTAGTAGAGCTCCACACTTTGGCACTATAGCGTCACACTCTGGCACTAAAGCGTCACGCATTGGCACTAGAGCGTCACACTTTGGTAATAAAGCTCCACACTTTGGCACTAGTGCGTCACACTCTGGCACTAGAGCGTCACACTTTTGCACTAGAGCGTCACACTTTGGCATTAGATTGTCACACTTTGGCACTAGAGAGTCACACTCTGGCCCTACAGCGTCACACTTTGGCACTAGAGCATTGCATTTTGGTACTAGAGCGTCACACTTTGGCAGTAGAGATCCATACTCTGGCACTAGAGCTTCACACTTTGGTACTGGAGTGTCACACTATGGCACTAGAGCGTCACAAACTGGCACTAGGGCTTTACACTTTGGCACTAGAGCGTCACACTTTGGCACTAGAGCGTCACGCTTTGGCACTAGGGCATCATACTTTGGCACTATAGCTTCATACTCTGGCACTTGAGCGTCACACTGTGGCACTAAAGCGTCACACTGTGGCATTAGAGCGTCACACCTTGGCACTAGAGGGTCACACATTGGCACTAGAGCTCCACACTTTGGCACTAGAATGTCACACGTTGGCACTAGAGCATCACACTTTGGCACTATAGGGTCACACTTTGGCACTAGAGCATCACACATTTGCACTATAGAGTCACACTTTGGTACTAGAGCTGTACAATTTGGCACTAGAGCATCAAACTCTGGCACTCGAGCGTGACACTTTGGCACTAGAGCGTCACACTTTGGCACCAGAGCGTAACACTTTCGCAGTAGAGACTCACACTTTGCCACTAGAGCTTCACACTTTGGCACCGGAGCGTTACACTCTTGCACTAGAGCATCACACATTGGCACTAGAGCTTCACACTTTGGCACTAGAGCGTCACACACTGGCACTAGAGCATCACGCTTTGGCACTAGAGTATCACACTTTGGAACTAGAGCTTCACACCTTTGCACTAAAGCATCACACTTTGGTACTAGAGCTTCACTTTGGCACTATAGCATCACACTATGGAAATGGAGCGACACACTTTGGCACTAGAGCAACATGCTTTAGTACTAGAGCGTCACACCTTGGCACTAGAGTGTCACACTTTGGCACTAGAGCTCCACACTTTGGCACTAGAGCGTCACACTTTGGCATTAGAGGATCACACGTTAGCACTAGCGCGTCACACCTTGGCACTAGAGCGTCATGACTTGGCCCTAGAGCTCCACATGTTGGCACTAAAGTGTCACACTTTGGCACTAGAGCGTCGCACTTTGGCACTAGAGCTCCACACATTGGCACTAGAGCATCACACTTTGGCACTAGAGCTCCACACATTGGCACTAGAACACATTAGTGCCAAAGAGTGAACCTCTAGTGCCAAAGTGTGATGCTCTAGTGCCAAAGTGTGATGCTCTAGTACCAAAGCATGACGCTCTAGTGCCAAAGCGAGAAGCTCTAGTGCCAAAGCGTGATGCTCTAGTGCTAACGTGTGATGCACTACTGCCAACCTGTGAAGTTGTAGTGCCAAAGTGTGAAGCTCTAGTGCCAACGTGTGACGCTCTAGTGCCAAAGTGTGAAACTCTAGTGCCAAAGCGTGACGCTCTAGTGCCGGAGTGTGACGTTGTAATGCCAAAGTGTGGAGCTCTAGTACCAAAGTGTGACGCTCTAATGCCAACGTGTGACGCTCTAATGCCAAAGTTTGACACTCTAGTGCTACAGTGTGACGCTCTACTGCCAAGGTGTGGAGCTCTAGTACCAAAGTGTGACGCTCTAGTGCCAAAGTGTGGAGCTCTAGTACCAAAGTGTGACGCTCTAGTGCCAAAGTGTGACGCTCTAGTACCAAAGTGTGACGCTCTAGTGCCAAAGTGTGGAGCTAAAGTGCCAAAGTGTGATACTCCAGTGCCAAAGTGTGACGCTCTAGTACCAAAGTGTGATGCTCTAGTGCCAAAGTGTGGAGCTCTAGTGCGTAAGTGTGACGCTCTAGTGCCAAAGTGTGACCCTCTAGTGCCAACGTGTGACGCTCCAGTCTTAGATTGTGTCCCTCTAGTTCCATAGTGTGACGCTCTAGTTCTAAAGTGCAATGCTCTAGTGCCAAAGTGAAGATCTAGTACCAAAGTGTGATGCTTTAGTGCCAAAGTGTGAAGCTATAGTGCCAACGTGTGATGCTCTAGTGCCAAAGCGTGACGCTCTAGTGCCACGTTTTGACGCTCTAGTGCCAAAGTGTGAAGCTCTAGTGCCAATGTGTGACGCTCTAGTGCCAGAGTGTGATGCTCTATTGCCAAAGTGTGAAGCTATAGTGCCAAAGTGTGAATCTCTACTGCCAGAGTGTGACGCTCTAGTGCCAAAGTGTGATGCCCTAGTGCCAACGTGTGACGCTCTAGTGCCAGAGTGTGACGCTCTAGTGCCAACGTGTGGAGCTCTAGTACCAAAGTGTGACGCTCTAGTGCCAAAATGTGACGCTCTAGTGCCAACGTGTGACGCTCTAGTGCCAGAGTGTGACGCTCTAGTGCCAACGTGTGGAGCTCTAGTACCAAAGTGTGACGCTCTAGTGCCAAAATGTGACGCTCTAGTGCCAATGTGTGGAGCTCTAGTGCCAAAGTGTGACGCTCTTGTGCAAAAGTGTGACGCTTTAGTGCCAAAGTGTGATGCTCTATTGCCAAAGTGTGGAGCTCTAGTGCCAAATTATGACGCTCTAGTGCCAAGGTGTGACACGCTAGTGCCAAAGTGTGATGCTCTAGTGCCAAAGTGTGACGCTCTAGTGCCAAAGTGTGGAGCGCTAGTGCCAAAGTGTGACGCTATAGTGCCAATGTGTGACGCTCTAGTGCCAAAGTGTGACGCTCTAGTGCCAAAGTGTTTCGCTCTATTTCCATAGTTTGACGCTCTAGTGGCAAAGTGTGATACTCTAGTACCAAAGTGAAGCGTTAGTTTCAAAGTGTGATGCTTTAGTGCCAATGTGAGAAGCTCTAGTGCCAAAGTGTGATGCTCTAATGCGAAAGCGTGACGCTCTAGTGCCAATGTGTGATGCTTTAGTGCAAAAGTGTGAAGCTGTAGTGCCAATATGTGCACTCTAGTGCCAGAGTGTGACGCTCTCGTGCCAAAGTGTGAAGCTCTAGTGGTAAAGTGTGAATCTCTACTGCCAATGTGTGACACTCTAGTGCCAAAGTGTGACTCTCTATTGCCAAAGTGTGACGCTCTAGTGCCAGAGTGTGACGCTCCAGTGCCAAAGTGTGCAGCTGTAGTACCAAAGTGTAACCCTCTAGTGCCAAAGTGTGACGCTCTAGTGCCAAAGTGTGACGCTCTAGTGCCAAAGCGTGGGGCTCTAGTGCCAAGGTGTGATGCTCTAGTGCCAAAGTGTGACGCTCTAGTGCCAAAGTATGACACTCTAGTGCCAAAGTGTGGAGCTCTAGTGCCAATGTGTGACGATCCAGTGCCAAGGTGTGACGCTCTAGTGCCAAAGTATGACGCTTTAATGCCAAAGTGTGACGCTCTAGTGCCAGAGTGTGAAGCTCTAGTGCCAAAGTGTGATGCCCTAGTGCCAAAGCTTGACGCTCTAGTGCCAAAGTGTGACGCTCTAGTGCCAAAGTGTGAAGCTCTAGTACCAATGTGTGACGCTCTAGTGCCAGAGTGTGACACTCTAGTGCCAAAGTGTGCAGCTCTAGTGCCAAAGTATGGATCTCTAATGCTAAAGTGTGACGCTCTAGTACCAAAGTGTAACGCTCTAGTGCCAAAGTGTGACGCTGTAGGGCCAGAGTATGACGCTCTAGTGCCAAAGTGTGACGCTCTAATGCCAAAGTGTGACGCTGTAGTGCCACACTATGATGCTCTAGTGCCACACTGTGACGCTCTAGTGCCGAAGTGTGGAGCTTTAGTACCAAAGTGTGACGCTCTCGTGCCAAAGTGTGGAGCTCTAGTGCCAAAGTGTTATGCTCTAGTGCCAAAGTGTGACGCTCTAGTGCCAAAGTATGACGCTCTAGTGCTAAAGTGTGGAGCTCTAGTGCCTAAGTGTTACACTCTAGCGCCAAAGTGTGACTCTCCAGTGCCAAAGTGTGACGCTCCAGTGCCAAATTGTGTCGCTATAGTTCCATAGTGTGACGCTCCAGTGCTTAAGTGTGATGCTCTACTGCCAAAGTGAAGATCTAGTACCAAAGTGTGATTTTGTAGAGCCAAAGTGTGAAGCTCTAGTGCAAAAGTGTGATGCTCTAGTGCCAAAACCTGACACTCTAGTGCCAAAGTTTGACGCTCTAGTGCCAAAGTGTGAAGATCAAGTGCCAATGTGTGACGCTATATAGCAAGAGTGTGATATTCTATTGCCAAAGTGTGAAGCTATAGTGCCAAAGTGTGAATCTCCACTGCCAAAGTGTGACGCTCTAGTGCCAAAGTGTGATGCTGTAGTGCCAATGTGTGACGCTCTAGTGCCAGAGTGTGAGGCTCTAGTGCTAAAGTGTGGAGCTCTAGTACCAAATTATGACGCTCTAGTGCCAAAGTGTGACGCTCTAGTGCCAAAGTGTGATGCTCTAGTGCCAATGTGTGGAACTCTAGTGCCAAAGTGTGACGCTCTAGTGCCAAAGTGTGAGGCTCTAGTGCCAAAGTGTGACGCTCTACTTCCAAATTGTGGAGCTCTAGTGCCAAGGGCATGATGTTCTAGTGCCAAGGTGTGACGCGCTAGTGCCAAAGTGTAATGCTCTAGTAACAAAAAGCGATGCTCTAGTGCCAAAGTGTGACGCTCTAGTGCCAAGGTGTGACGCTCTAGTGCCAAAGTGTGACGCTCTAGTGCCAAAGTGTGTCGCTCTATTTCCATAGTATGACGCTTTAGTGCCAAAGTGTGATGCTCTATTGTCAAAGTGAAGCTCTAGTACCAAAGTGTGATGCTTTAGTGCCAAGGTGTGAAGCTCTGGTGCCAATGTGTGATGCTCTAGTGCCAAAGGGTGACGCTCTAGTGCCAATGCGAGACGCTCTAGTGCCAAAGTGTGAAGCCCTAGTGCCAATCTGTGACGCTCTAGTGCCAAAGTGTGACGCTATGGTGCCACAGTGTGAAGCTCTAGTCGCAAAGTGTGAATCTCTACTGCCAAAGTGTGATGCTCTAGTGCCAGAGTGTGACGCTCTAGTGCCAAAGTGTGACGCTCTAGTGTCAGAGTGTGACGCTCTACTGCCAAAGTGTGCATCTCTAGTACCAAAGTGTGACTTAGGGTTTAGGGTTTAGGGTTTAGGGTTTAGGGTTTAGGGTTTAGGGTTTAGGGTTTAGGGTTTACGGTTTAGGGTTTAGGGTTTAGGGTTTAGGGTTTAGGGTTTAGGGTTTAGGGTTTAGGGTTTAGGGTTTAGGGTTTAGGGTTTAGGGTTTANGCTCTAGTGCCAAAGTGTGACGCTCTAGTGCCAAAGTGTGTCGCTCTATTTCCATAGTATGACGCTTTAGTGCCAAAGTGTGATGCTCTATTGTCAAAGTGAAGCTCTAGTACCAAAGTGTGATGCTTTAGTGCCAAGGTGTGAAGCTCTGGTGCCAATGTGTGATGCTCTAGTGCCAAAGGGTGACGCTCTAGTGCCAATGTGAGACGCTCTAGTGCCAAAGTGTAAAGCCCTAGTGCCAATGTGTGACGCTCTAGTGCCAAAGTGTGACGCTATGGTGCCACAGTGTGAGGCTCTAGTCGCAAAGTGTGAATCTCTACTGCCAAAGTGTGATGCTCTAGTGCCACAGTGTGACGCTCTAGTGCCAAAGTTTGACGCTCTAGTGTCAGAGTGTGACGCTCTACTGCCAAAGTGTGCATCTCTAGTACCAAAGTGTGACTCTCTAGTGCCAAAGTGTGACGCTCTAGTGCCAAAGTGTGACGCTCTAATGCCAACGTGCGGAGCTCTAGTGCCAAATGTGACGCTATAGTGCCAAAGTGTGACGCTCTAGTGCCAAAGTGTGACACTCTAGTGCCAAAATGTGGAGCTCTAGTGCCAATGTGTGGCGCTCTAGTGCCAAGGTGTGAAGCTCTAGTGCCAAAGTGTGACGCTTTAGTGCCAAAGTGTGACGCTCTAGTGCCATAGTGTGAAGCTCTAGTGCCAAAGAATGATGCCCTAGTCCCAAAGCGTTATGCTATAGTGCCAAAGTGTGACACTCTAGTGCCAAAGTGTGAAGCTCTAGTGCCAATGTGTGATGCTCCAGTGCCAGAGTGTGACACTCTAGTGCCAAAGTGTGAATCTATAGTGCCAAAGTATGGATCTCTACTGCCAAAGTGTGACGCTCTAGTACCAAAGTGTGACGCTCTAGTGCCAAAGTGTGATGCTGTAGGGCCAGAGTGTGACGCTATAATGCCAAAGTATGGAGCTCTAAACCAATGTGTGACGCTCTAGTGCCAATTTGTTACGCTCTAGTGCCAAAGTGTGACACTCTAGTGCCAAAGTGTGACGCTCTAGTGCCAAGGTGTGACGCTCTAGTGCCAACGTGTGACGCTCAAGTGCCAAAGTGTGTCGCTCTAGTTCCACAGCGTGACGCCCTAGTGCCGAATTTTCATGCTCTAGTGCCAACTTGTGAAGCTCTAGTACCAAAGTGTGATGCTTTATTGCCAAAGTGTGAAGTTCTAGTGCCAAAGTGTGATGCTTGAGTGCCAAAGTGTGACGCCCTAGTGCCAAAGTGTGAATCTCTAGTGTTAAAGTGTGACACTCTAGTGTCAGAGTGTGATTATCTAGTGCCATTGTGTTATTCTCTATTACCAAAGTGTGAAGCTCTACTGCCAAAGTGTAACGCTATAGTGCCAAAGTGTGATACTCTAGTGCCAAAGTGTGACGCTCTAGTGCCATCGTGTGACACTCCAGTGCCAAAGTGTGGAGCTATAGTACCAAAGTGTGATGCTCTAGTGCCAAAGTGTGACGCTCTAGTGCCAATGTGTGACATTCTAGTGCCAAAGTGTGATGCTCTAATGCCAATGTGTGACGCTCTAGTGCCAACGTGTGGAGCTATAGTGCCAAAGTGTGACGCTATTGTGCCAAAGTGTGACACTCTAGTGCCAAAGTGTGACGCTCTAATGCCAAACTGTGTCGCTTCAGTTTGAAAGTGTGGAGATATAGTGCCAAAGTGTGACGCTCTAGTGCCAAAGTGTGATGCTCTAGTGCCAAAGTGCTTCACTCTAGTGCCAAAGTGTGACGCTCTAGTGACAAATTGTGTCGCTATAGTTCCATAGTGTGACACTCTAGGGCCAAAGGGTGATGCTCTAGTACCAAAGTGAAGCTCTAGTACCAAAGTGTGATGCTTTAGTGCCAAAGTGTGAAGATCTAGTGCCAAAGTCTGATGCTCTAGTGCCAAAGTGTAACGCTCTAGTGCCAACGTGTGATGCTCTAGTGCCAAAGTGTGAAATTATATTGCCAATGTGTGATGCTCTAGTGCCAGAGTGTGACGCTCTAGTGCCAAAGTGTGAAGCTCTAGTGCCAAAGTGTGAAGCTCTAATGCCAAAGTGTGACGCTCTAGTACCAAAGTGTGACGCTCTAGTGCTTAAAGTGTGACCCTCTAGTGCCAAAGTGTGACGCTCTAGTTCCATAGTGTGACAATCTAGTGCCAAAGTGTGATGCTCTAGTGCCAAAGTGTGAAGCTCTAGTACCAACGTGTGACACTTTAGTGCCAAAGTGTGAAGCTCTAGTGCCAAAGTGTGATGCTCTACTACCAAAGTGTGACGCTCTAGTACCAAAGTGTGACACTCCAGTGCCAAAGTGTGAAGCTCTAGTGTGAAAGTGTGACACTCTAGTGCCAGAGTGTGACACTCTAGTGCCAATGTGTGAAGCTCTAGTGCCAATGTGCGAAGCTCTACTACCAAAGAACGACGCTCTAATGCCAAAGTGTGATGCTCTATTGCCAATTTGTGACTCTCTACTGCCAGAGTGTGACGCTCTAGTGCCAATTTGTGGAGCTCTAGTACCAAAGTGTGTTGCTCTAGTGCCAAAGTGTGACGCTCTAGTGCCAAAGTGTGATGCTCTATTGCCAAAGTGTGGAGCTCTAGTGCCAAAATGTGATGCTCTAGCGCCATATTGTGACGCTCTAGTCCCAAAGTGTGACGATGTAGTGCAAAAGTGTGGAGTTCTAGTGCCAAAGTGTGACGTTGTAGTGCCAAAGTGTGACGCTCTAGTGCCAAAGTGTGACGCTCCAGTGCCAAAGTGTGTCGCTCTAGTTCCATAGTGTGACGCTCTAATGCCAAAGTGTGATGCTCTAGTGCCAAAGTGGAGCTCTAGTACCAAAGTGTGATGCTTTAGTGCCAAAGTGTGAAGCTGTAGTGCGAAAGTGTGATGCTCTAGTGCCAAAGCGTGACGCTATAGTGCCAAAGTGTGACGCTCTAGTGCCAAAGTGTGACGCTCTAGTGCCAAAGTATGAATCTCTACTGCCTAAGTGTGACGGTCTAGTGCTAAAGTGTGGTGCTCTAGTGCCAAAGTGTGACGCTCTAGTGCCAAAGTGTGACACTCTAGTGCCAAACTGTGGAGCTCTAGTACCAAAGTCTGACGCTGTAGTGCCAGAGTGTGACGCTCTAATGCCAAAGTGTGACGCTCTAGTGCCAAAGTGTGGAGCTCTAGTGCCAAAGTGTGACGCTTTAGTGCCAAAGTGTGACGCTCTAGTACCAAAGTTGTCACA
Organism: Penium margaritaceum; assembly: GCA_023375785.1. Taxonomy (NCBI): domain Eukaryota; kingdom Viridiplantae; phylum Streptophyta; class Zygnematophyceae; order Desmidiales; family Peniaceae; genus Penium; species Penium margaritaceum. The sequence goes on from SZWC01003406.1 coordinate 13,890, forward strand.
AAAATGTAGACACGAGAACAACAGCACCGGAAGCAGGCAGAAGCGTCAGGATATGCAAGTGTATGTTAGCAGAGTGACGTAGGCGAGAGCGGTTTGAGGAGTTAGTCGCGGAATCTGATAGAGGCCGAGACGCGAGGTAGTCGAGGCAGGCAAGTTGGTGTAAGAGAGTACTTGGCGAGATGAGTGATTGTTGGCGGAGTAAGAGAGCTGAGCGAAGGAGGGAGAGTGACGGAGCAAAGCGTTGAGAGGGGCTGGCAAAGGCACGAAATACAAGGGGCGAGCAGAGCTAAGACACGGCGGCGAAGCTACGGAACCAAGGGGGAACTGGATGAGCATAACTGTTCTGGTTAAAGTGAGGGAATGAACGTCCTCGGTAATATATCATAGAACAGGACAAAGGTATCATAACCGCTTCTTCTTCACTAGCCGGACGCGATTGCGACATGGTCGCGGTTATTAGGGGCGGCTCGCCCTTGAGTCACTGGCTGTGACCGAAAATCCGTTGGCGAGGTGGTTCGTGTCGGCGTGATGCCGAGCCTGAACCATATATTGATAACTCGGATTATCCAAGGGAGAATGCCAACATTGACTTCAATATTCTGACAGCCCCCTTAAAAGTCAACGCTGGGGACAAGGTGATGCGCAGGTCATGTACAGTGTTAGCCATGTCTCAAAGAATCCTTCATGTGGTTGTCGGATGAGTGGGTGAAGAGAGTGGTGAGTGGCGAGGATGAGCGCCTCCTGTAGAAGTGCTTCAGTCTAGTCCGTACCAAGAAGGGAGGTTGAGTCCACGAGACCACGCAGTACCTGTCGGAGATTGAACTTGGAAAATTGGAGTTGTTCCAGATTGAGAAGGAGTTCAACTCTCCATTGATGGTAATTTGTGGAACCATCTCTTTTCCTGTGCAATTGGGGGCAGTCCTGTAGGTACTCTGGAAGATGAGTGACAGTGTCGATGAATGAGCTGTTGGGTTTGAGCAGTCAATGAAGTATATATGCTTCACTGAGGGCTGGACACGAAGGACAGCATTGATCGTGCTGTTGCTCATGGTTTGTTCTAGTATAGGGAGTGCCGAGAGGAACCGTTGCTTTATCAAGGTCGGTTTTTTGGTTGACCTTGATGAGAATTCCGTTCCAAGAGGATACTGCCGAGAGCTCATTCTCCTTCGTATGGTCCCTTGGAGATGATGGTGGGAATAGTGGGTGCAGGAGATGGAGGGCGCTGCCACAACGCCTTACTCAAAGAGTCCTCTGCCATAGCGGAATCAATGTGTTCCAAGAGAGTGCAGGGACGTGCCATCTGCGAAGTAGTCAGCTCCACGGATACAGCGGCTTGTTCCACCGGTTAGCTTGATTGAGCGGGGAGACGGGTGGTATCCGGTTCCTGTGGTGTGACTTCTCGAGACTGCTCTTTTCTCTTGTGCTGCAAGTGATTGAGTGGGGGGGGTTACTTGTAGTGTGGATACAGGTGTGATCTGGGTCCTCGCGATGTAGGTGATGTGTTTAGGTGGCTGCCTTCTGCTGAGTACGGAGCGATGTTGAGGGTGGAAAAAGGGAGAGGAGGAATGACTGATGAGTGAGTGGACGCAGGATCGAGCAGCGGGCGCTAGAGGAAGTTTTGGAGTGGGAGCAGGTCGTTGAGGCTTGAGCTAACGACCGGGGGAATCCTTGTGCCGAGCAGAAGATGATGCTCATGGTGGAGAGCGATTGATGACAGGGTGGGCGCAGGGGCGAAACCACGTGCGCTGCGCAGTTTTGGTGTGGGCGCGGGTCGTCGCAACTCAAGCGATGCGACCGGGCGGATCCGTGTGCCGAGTTGATGACGGAAGGTGATTGATGGCAGAAAGCGATTAATGATGGAGCTGGCGCAGGGGCGAAACCATGTGCGTGATTGAAGTATGGGAGTAAGATGCGGCAAAGGGGAAGGCAGAGGCCAACGCACCGCGAGAAATCTGCTGCCGGCGTGGGTGCAGGTTGCTACAAAGCAGGCAGCTAGCTCGTGTAGATTCTTGTGCTGGCCACAGATGCTGATGATGATTGCTGAAGCGGAAGGTGATGATGATGTCAGAGTGGGCGCACGGACAAGCCGCGTGCGCTGAAGGAAGTTTCGGCGTGGGCGCAGGTCGTCGCGGAAAAGGGCGATGTGACCGGGTGGATCCTTGTGCTGAGCTGGAAGCGATGCAGAATTAGATGAAATGATTTGATGGATGAGTGGGTGCAGGGGCGGAACCACGTGCGCAACAAAGTGATGCTAATGAGGACGATTGATGCGTAGGCAGTGCGGAGGATGCTGATGATGGAGAGACAGAGATGAAGCAGGAACAGGAGGCTGATGGAGCTGAGGAGACTAGAGTGAGGATTGCGAGGAGGAATGATGGAAGCAGATGAGGATGATGCGACAAATGAAGTAGGGAGCAATGCGAGCGGAGGGAGGCAAGATGAGGCGCGATACGACAGAGAGGTAGAGAGTCACAACCACTTCTTTTGCGTTCATGAGAGTGACGGCTTGTTTCCCAGTTGGCTCGGAAATGGGAGCAGGAAGACTGGTGGTGTCCGATATCCTGTCGGCTGGAGGACGTTGGTTGCGACAGAGGGAGTCAAGCAGCATGCTGTGACACTGGTCTGCTGATATAAAGAGAATGACGGCTTGTGCCCTAGTTGGCTTGGAAATGGGAGCATGAAGACTGGTGGTGTCCGATATCTTGACAGCGGCGGTTTGGCTGCAACAACTGACGAGGCGAGAAGGTGATGCGAGAAGGTGGCACAAGATGATGGCCGCAAGAGAGCTGAGGATGTCGAGGAGGAAGAAGCAGGTGAAGCTGATGAGGCAAGATGCGAGAGGAGGAGATGTTTGTGGAGGTGGAGGCAATGAGGGGCAATGGATGGCAGACGACAGGAAGCTTCTTGGTAGTTGACGGCAGGCAGCGGCTCGAGAGTAGCTTGTGACTGATGTGGGCGACAGGTCACCGGTTGTCAGCCACGGGCGCGACAATGGACACAGAGCTTTCTTAGGATGACTATACGTTTCTTGAGTGCGAGGAACTCGTCAGGCAGAGCTGCTGATGTCAGCTGCTGGCAAAGCGGCGAGGCGCGGGGCGACGGTAGCGGCGGCAGAGGAACGCGAGTGGAAGCGATGAAGGAAGGATCAGGACGGAGCGACGATGCGGTCACGAGACTCCAGGTGATGTTGCCAGAAGTTCTGATACCATGTTAGGGGAATGTAGACACGAGAACAACATCTACAAAAGCAGGCATAAGCGTCATGACATGCAAGTGTACGTTAGCAGAGTGACGTAGGCAAGAGCATTTCGAGGAGCTAGTCGCGAAAGCTGATAGAGGCCGAGAGGCGAGGTAGTCGAGGCAGGCAAGTTGGTGTGAGAGAGTACTTGGCGAGATGAGTGATGGGTGGCGGAGTAAGAGAGCTGAGCAAAGGAGCAAGAGTGACGCAGTGAAGCGTTGAGAGGGGCTGGCAAAGGCAGGAAATGCGAGGGGCGAGTAGATTGAAGACACGGCGGCGAAGCCGCGGAACCAAGGGGGGACAGGATGAGCAGAACTGTTATGGTTAAACAGAGGGAATGAACGTCCGTGGTAATATATCACAGAATAGGACAAGGGTATCATAACGGCTTCTTCTTCACTAGCCAGACGCGATTGCGACATGGTCGCGGTTATTAGGGGCAGCTGGCCCTTAAGTCACTGGCCGTGACCGACAATCCGTTGGCGAGGTGGTTTGTGTAGGCTTGATGCCGAGCCTAACCCATTTATTGAGATCTCGGATTATCCGAGGGAAAATGCCAGTGTTGACTTCAATATTCCGACAAAAGTGTGACGCTCTAGTGCCAAAGTGTGGAACTCTACTGCCAAAGTGTGGTGCTCTAGTGCCAAGGTGTGACGCTATAATGCCAAAGTGTGACGCTATAGTGTCAAAGTCTGTCGCTCTAGTTCCTCATTGTGATGCTCTAGTGCCAATTTGTGACACTCTAGTGCCAAAGTGTGAAGCTCTAGTACCAAAGTGTGATGTTTTAGTGCCAAAGTGTGATGCTCTAGTGCCAAAGTGTGATGCTCCAGTGCCAAAGTGTGACGCTCTAGTGCCAAAATGTGACGCTCTAGTGCCTAAGTGCGAAGGTCTAGTGCCAAAGTGTGACGCTCTAGTGCCAGAGTATGACGCTATAGTGCCAGACTGTGACGCTCTAGTGCCAAAGTGTGGAGCTCTAGTGCCAAAGTGTGACGCTCGTGTGCCAAAGTGTGGAGCATTAGTCCCAAAGTGTGACGCTCTTATGCCAAAGTGTGATGCTATAGTGCCAAAGTGTGACGCTCTAGTGCCAGAGTGTGGAGCTCTAGTGCCAAAGTGTGACGCTCTTGTGCCAAAGCTTTAAGCTCTAGTGCCAAAGTGTGACGCACTAGTGCCAAAGTGTGATGCTCTAGTGCCAAAGTGTGACGCTATAGAACCAAAATGTGTCGCTCTAGTTCCATAGTGTGACGCCCTAGTGCCAAAGTGTGAAGCTCAAGTACCAAAGTTTGATGTTTTAGTGCCAAAGAGTGAATCTCTAGTGCCAATGTGGGATGCTCAAGTGCCAAAATGTGACGCTCTAGTGCCATTGTGTGACACTCTAGTCCCAAAGTGGAAAGCTCTAAAGCCAAAGCAAGTCGCTCTAATGCCAGAGTGTGACGCACTAGTGCCAACGTGTGAAGCTCTAGTGCCAAAACGTGATGCTCTAGTGCCAAAGTGTGAATCTCTAGTGCCAAAGGACGGTCTAGTGCTAGAGTGCGACGCTCTAGTGCCAAAGTGTGGAGCTCAAGTGCCAAAGTGTGACGCTCTACTGCCAAAGTGTGACGTTCTAATGCCAAAGTTTGTTGTTCTAGTGCCAAAGTGTGACGCTCTAGTCCCAGAGTGTGACGCTCTAGTGACAAAGTGTAGAGCTCTAGTACCAAAGTGCGACGCTCTAGTGCCAATGTGTGGAGCTCTAGTGCCAGAGTGTGATGCTCAAGTCCCAAAGTGTGACGCTCTAGTGCCAAAGTGTGACGCTCTAGTGCCAAAGTGTGACGCTCTAGTGCCAAAGTGTGACACCCTAGTGCCAAATTGTGTCGCTCTAGTTCCATAGTGTGACGCTATAAAGCCAAAGTGTAATGTTCTAGTGCAAAATTCAAGATCTAGTACCAAAGAGTGATGCTTTAGTGCCAAAGTGTGAAGGTCTAGTGCCAAAGTGTGATGCTCTAGTGCCAAAGCGTGACGCTCTAGTGCCAAAGTTTGATGCTCTAGTGCTAAAGTGTGAAGTTCTAGTGCCAATGTGTGACGCTCTAGTGCCACAGTGTGACGCTCTAGTGCCAAAGTGTGAAGCTCTAGTGCCAATGTGTGAATCTCTTCTTCCAAAATATGACCCTCTAGTGCCAAAGTGTGATGCTCTAGTGCCAACGTGTGATGCTCTAGTGCCATAGTGTGAAGCTCTAGTGCCAAAGTGTGGAGCTCTAGTACCAAAGTGCGATGCTCTAGTGCCATAGTGTGATACTCTAGTGCCAAAGTGTGACGCTCTAGTGCCAAAGTGTGGAGCTCTAGTGCCAAAGTGTGACGCTCTATTGCCAAAGTGTGACACTCTAGTGTCAAAGTGAGACGCTCTAGTGCAAAAGTGTGGAGCTATAGTGCCAAAATGTAACACTCTAGTGCCAAGGTGTGACGCTCTACTGCCGAAGTGCGATGCTCTAGTGCCAAAGTGTGATGCTCTAGTGCCAAAGTGTGGAGCTCTAGTGCCAAAGGGTGACGCTCTAGTGCCAAAATATGATGCTCTAATGCCAAAGTATGACGCTCTAGTGCCAATGTGTGACGCTCTAGTGCCAAAGTGTGACGCTCTAGTTCCAAAGTGTGAAGCTCTAGTGCGAGAGAGTGACGCTCAAGTGCCAATGTGTGGAGCTCTAGTACCAAGGTGTGACGCTCTAGTGCCAATTTGTGACACTCTAGTGCCAAAGTGTGACACTCTAGTGCCAAAGTGTGATACTCTAGTGCCAAAGTGTGATGCTCTTATGCCAAAGTGTGACGCTCTAGTGCCAAAGTATGGAGCTCTAGTGCCAAATTGTGATGCTCTAGTCCCAATCTGTGACGTCTTAGTACCAAAATGTCACGCTCTAGTGCCAAAGTGTGTCGCTCTAGTTCCATATCGTGACACTCTAGTGCCAGATTGTCATGCTCTAGTGCCAAAGTTTGAATTTCTAGTACGAACGTGTGATGCTTAAGTGCCAACGTGTGAAGCTCTAGTGCCAAAGTGTGATGCTCCAGTACCAAAGTGTGACGCTCTAGTGCCAAGTTGTGACGCTCTAGTGCCAAAGGGTGAAGCTCTAGTGCCAAAGTGTTAGGCTCTAGAGCGAGAGTGTGACGTTACGCTGCCAAAGTGTGAAGCTCTAGTGCCAAAGTGTGAAACTCTACTGCCAATGTGTGACGTTATAGTGCCAATGTGTGACGCTCTAGTAACAAAGTGTGACGCTCTAGTGCTAGAGTGTGACGCTCTAGTGCCAAAGTGTGGTGCTCTAGTGCCAAAGTGTGACGCTATAGTGCCAAAAGTGTGGAGCTCTAGTGCCAAAGTGTTACGCTCTAGTGCCAAAGTGTGATGCTCTAATGCCAAAGTGTGACGCTCTAGTGCCAAAGTGTGGATCTCTAGTGCCAAAGTGTGACGGTCCACTGCCAATGTGTGATGCTCTAGTGCCAAAGTGTGACGCTCTAGTGCCAAAGTGTGACGCTCTAGTGCCAAAGTGGGGAGCTCTAGTGCCAATGTGTGACGCTTTAGTGCTAGAGTGTGACGCACTAGTGCCAACGTGTGAAGCTGTACTACCAAAGTGTGAAGCTGTGGTGCCAATGTGTGAAGCTATAGTGCCAAAGTGTGAATCTCTAGTGCCAAAGTGTGACGCTCTAGTGCCAGAGTCTGACACTTTTGTGCCAAAGTGTGGAGCTCTAATACCAAAGTGTGACGCTCTGGTGCCAAAGTGTGATGCTCTAGTGCCAAAGCGTGACGCTCTAGTGACAAAGTGTGACGCTCTAGTGCCAAAGTGTGACGCTCTAGTGCCAAAGTGTGTCGCTCCAGTTCCATAGTGTGATGCTCTAGTGTTAAAGTGTGATGCTCTAGTGCCAAAGTGTGAAGTTATAGTACCAAAGTGTGATGCTTTAGTGCTAAAGTGTGAAGCTCTAGTGCCAAAGTGTGATGCTCTAGTGCCAAAGTGTGACGCTCTAGTGCCAAAGTATGAGGCTCTAGTGCCAAAGTGTGAATCTCTAGTACCAAAGTGTGACGCTCTAGTGCTAGAGTGTGACGCTCTAGTGCCAAAGTGTAATGCTCTAGTGCCAAAGTGTGACGCTCTAGTGCCAGAGAGTGATGCTCTAGTGCCAAAGTGTGGAGCTCTAGTACCAAAGTGTGACTCTCTAGTGCCATAGTGTGACGCTCTAGTACCAAAGTGTGACACTATAGTGCCAAACTGTGGAGCTCTAGTGCCAAAGTGTGACGCTCTAGTTCCGAAGTGTGACGCTCTAGTGCCAAAGTGTTAGTACCAAAGTGTGACGCTCTAGTGCGAACGTGTGACGCTCTAGTGCAAACGTGTGACGCTCTAGTGACAACGTGTGAAGCTCTAATGCCAAAGTGTGACTCTCTAGTGCCAGAGTGTGACGCTCTAGTGCCAAAGTGTGAAGCTATGGTGCCCAATTGTGAATCTCTACTGCCAAAGCGTGACACTCTAGTACCAAAGTGTTACGCTCTAGTGTCAAAGTGTGACGCTCTAGTGCGAGAGTGTGACGCTCTAGTGCCAATGTGTGGAGCTCTAGTACCAAGGTGTGACGCTCTAGTGCCAATGTGTGATGATCTTGTGCCAAAGTGTGACACTCTAGTGCCAAAGTGTGATGCTCTAGTGCCAAAGTGGGACGCTCTTATGCCAAAGTGTGACGCTCTAGTGCCAAAGTGTGGAGCTCTAGTGCCAAAGTGTGATGCTCTAGTGCCAAGGTGTGACGATCTAGTACTGAAGTGTCACGCTCTAGTGCCAAAGTGTGTCGCTCTAGTTCCATATCGTGACGCTCTAGTGCCAAATTGTCATGCTATAGTGCCAGAGTGTGAAGCTCTAGTACCAAAGTGTGATTCTTAAGTGCCAAAGTGTGAAGCTCTAGTGCCAAATTGTGATGCTCCAGTGCCAAAGTGTGATGCTCTAGTGCCAAGTTGTACCGCTCTACTTTCAAACTGTGACGCTCTAGTTCCAAAGTGTGGATCTGTAGTGCCAAAGTGTGACGGTCTAGTGCCAATGTGTGATGGTCTAGTGCCAAAGTGTGACGCTCTAGTGCCAATGTGTGACGCTCTAGTCCCAATGTGGGAACCTCTAGTGCCAATTGCTGACGCTCTAGTGCCAGAGTGTGACGCACTAGTGCCAACGTATGAAGCTCTACTGGCAAAGTGTGAAGCTCTGGTGCCAAAGTGTGACGCTATAGTGCCAAAGTGTGAATCTCTAGTTCCAAAGTGTGACGCTCTTGTGTCAGAATGTGACGCTCTAGTGCCAAAGTGTGGAGATCTAGTACCAAAGTGTGACGCTCTGGTGCCAAAGTGTGATGCTCTAGTGCCAAAACGTGACGCTCTAGTGACAAAGTGCGACGCTCTAGTGCCAAAGTGTGACGCTCTAGTGCCAAAGTGTGTCGCTCGAGTTCCATAGTGTGATGCTCTCGTGCCAAAGTGGGATGCTCTAGTGCCAAAGTGTGAAGCTATAGTACCAAAGTGTGACGCTTTAGTGCCAAAGTATGAAGCTCTAGTGCCAAAGTATGAGGCTTTAGTGCATAAGTATGAGGCTCTAGTGCCAAAGTGTGAAGCTATAGTACCAAAGTGTGACGCTCTAGTGCCAGAGTGTGACGATATAGTACCAAAGTGTGAAGCTCTAGTGCCAAAGTGAGAATCTCTACTGCCTGAGTGTGACGCTCTAGTGCCAAAGTGTAACGCTCTAGTGCCAAAGTGTGACGCTCTACTGTCAGAGAGTGATGCTCTAGTGCCAAAGTGTGGAGCTCTAGTACCAAAGTGTGACGCTCTAGTGCCAAAGTGTGACGCTCTAGTACCAAAGTGTGACGCTATAGTGCCAAATTGTGGAGGTCTAGCGCCAAAGTGTGACGCTCTAGTTCCGAAGTGTGACGCTCTAGTGCCAAAGTGTTAGTACCAAAGTGTGACGCTCTAGTGCGAACTTGTGACGTTCTAGTGCCAAAGTGTGACGCTCTAGATCCAAAGTGTGACGCTCTAGTGCCAAAGTGTGGAGCTCTAGTGCCAAAGTGTGACGCTCTAGTGCCAAAGTGTGAAGCTCTAGTGCCAAAGTGTGACGCTCTAGTGCCAGCGTGTAATGCTCTAGTGCCAAAGTGTGGAGCTCTAGTACCAAAGTGTGACGCTCTAGTGCGAACGTGTGACGTTCTAGTGCCAAAGTGTGACGCTCTAGATCCAAAGTGTGACGCTCTAGTGCCAAAGTGTGGAGCTCTAGTGCCAAAGTGTGACGCTCTAGTGCCAAAGTGTGAAGCTCTAGTGCCAAAGTGTGACGCTCTAGTGCCAGCGTGTAATGCTCTAGTGCCAAAGTGTGACGCTCTAGTACCAAAGTGTGACGCTCTAGTGCCAATGTTTGACGCTCTAGTGCCAAAGAGTGTCGCTCTAGTTCCATAGTGTGACGCTCTAGTGCCAAAGTGTGAAGCTCTTGTACCACAGTGTGACACTTTAGTGCCAAAATGTGAAGCTCTAGTGCCAAAGTGTGATGCTCTAGTGCAAATGTGTGACGATCTAGTACCAAAGTGGGAAGCTCTAGTGGCAACGTGTGACGCTCTAGTGCCAGATTGTGACGCTCTAGTGCCAACGTATGAAGCTCTAATGCCAAAGTGTGAAGCTCTAGTGCCAAAGTGTGATGCTCTAGTGCCAAAGTGTGAAGCTCTAGTGCCAAAGTGTGACGCCCTAGTGCCAGAGTGTGACGCTCTAGTGCCAAAGTGTGGAGCTCAAGTTCCAAAGAGTGACCTTCTAGTGCCAAAGTGTGACGCTCTAGTGCCAAACTGTGACGCTCTAGTACAAAAGTGTTGTTCTTCTATGCCCCATGGCCACTTCTATGGCTTGACGGACAGGTTGGACATGCACTGCTCTCTTGGAGTAAGTCCCCCAAACCTTGTTCGTGGTGCAAGTCTAAGCGAGACACCAGAAGTGTACCGCAACGGATAGCATCTTGGACTTAGGAACAACAGGTCCTACGATCGAGTCTTGATGTGCGCAGAAGGTTTTTTACCTTTCTAGCACAGGGGAAGTTTCTTAGACATTTCTCCATGCATGAGGAGAGTGCACCACTTGGCGGTCAATGGATGCGCCATTTGGCGGACTGGTGAGGTGGTGTGGAGTGACCACCCCAAAAGTGCCACTACCCACACACCTTAGAAGCCAGGCCTAGGACTATATGTACCAGGCTCATTCCTCATTCTAATTACACAATCTGGCCTTAGATGCTCCTACGAAGCTTATGACAAGCTCAAGCGCGTGCACCAATCCACCTCCCTCGCAACCAGATTATTCATCCTACAACGGCTGATCAGCATGCGGGTGAATGAGGGTGAATCAATCCTCAATTTCCTACAGGAGTTTGAAGGACTCCTTGGTGAGGCTCGCCAGATGAACTGGGACCTTGACAAAAACATGCAAGCCATGATCCTCCTCATGGCGCTACCGGAGAGCTCGAGCCCGATGATCACCGTCATGGGCGGTTGGAAGGAGGACGACCTGACGTACACGGCAGTGTCCGAGTACGTGCGAAACGAGGCCATGCACCGCAACGGAAGTTAGGCTAACTTCTCGGCCTATGCCGCATGCTACAGTGGCCGCGGGAGCAAAGGGTCAGCCTCTGGTCAGAAAGGCGGCGGCGGAAACGGTGGTGGCGGAGGCAACAACGGCGGCAAGGCTCCCAAGAAACAGGGTAACTGCCGCAACTGCGGCAAACCTGGGCACAGGACAAGAGAGTGCAGGTCGCCAAAGAAGGAAGATGGCGGAAGCGGTGGGAACAAAGGCAGCAAAAGGAGTTGCAAAGAAGCTACCAACATGATGGCACAGAGCACGCCTCCAGAAAAAGGAGCGGCGCTGCTCAGGCCAGGAGCTTTTGGGCTTGACTCCGGCACCGATCATCACTCTAGTAACGACCATGCTGGATTTGTCTCCATCGGCCCCACCGATCGGCGGTTTAGATGCGCAAACGGTAGCGTCGTGAACGCAAAGGGCGTGGGTGACAAGCTGGTGAGCATCATCCTCAATGGTACGGACAAGGATCTACGGCTACGTGACGTGGTCTACATGCCCTCCTTTGCGGCAAACCCTCTGTCCGTGTGAAAAATAACGGACAACAACATGACCGTGGTGTTCACGTAGAAGAAGGCGGTCATCGCCAGGAACGAGGATATCAAGGTCCTCTACGCCAAGAAAGATCTTGTGGCACAGGTTCCACGGGTTGACGGACTCTACGTACAGCAGACAACGGCAGCAAAGAGCTCGGAAAATGAGGGCCATGCGCGTGCAGTGGAGGCAGTGGTCTAGACATCCACGCAAGAGAGCACACTAACAAAAAATGAAAAAGCATCCTCTGCCGCAAAAGATGAAGACGTTGATCTAGTGCATAGACGCTTTGGGCATGTGGCAACCAGCACGCTTCAAGTCATCCAGCAACAACAGCTCGTCCGTGGCATGGATGGCTGCAAGAAGGATGCGGTTGGGTGTGGCAGCCTGTGTGAACCTTGCCTCCAAGGCAAGACCAAGCGAACACGCTTTGAGCGCAATGGTCGCCGCGCAGAATCACCCCTTGACCTCATTCACATCGACGTGTGCGGACCCTTTCGCACGGCGTCAAACGGTGGTAGCAAGTATTTTCTGACCTTCATAGATGACCACAGCCGCAAGGTGTGGATCTTCTTCCTCGAAGCAAATGGAGAGGTCAAAGAAAAGTTGCAGAAGTTTGTCGCCATGGTGGAGCGGCAGACCGTAAAGAAAGTCAAAGCGATGCGAAGCGACAACTGTGGAGAGTACGAGGCATGCAAGGGCTGGTTGAGGCAACATGGGATCAGCCACCAGCCCACAACGCCTTACATGCCACAGAGCAATGGTGTTGCCAAACGGATGAATCAGACCATCCTTGGCATGGTGCGTAGCATGCTCTTTGATGCAAACCTTCCACCGCAGTTCTGGGCAGAAGCGGCAAGAACAGCATGCTGTCTCGTCAACCTGACTCCTGCGGCTGCTCTGGGCAGACGCGGAAAGAAGAAGGGAAAACAACAGATGACGCCACAATAAGTTTGGTCAGGGAAGAAGCCGGACACATCACACCTGAAAGTATTCGGCTGCACCGCATGGGCAAAGGTCCAGGCGGGTGAGGGTGCCGGCAAGCTGGATGCAAGAGCACGAAAGTGCGTTATGGTGGGCTATGAGACGGCCCACAAGACCTACCGCCTGTGGGACATGGCAGGAAGAAGACTCATCACCAGCCGGGACGTAACATTTTACGAAAGGAAACCAGGCAAGGAAGAGATGCTTGATCCCATGCAAGCTCCAAAACAGGGAGAGTGGTTGGTGCTGCTGGAGTCAGGAGAACAAGCTCCCAAGAACTGGCAAGTGGTGCCAGTACAGCAGGCCGTGAAGAGTAGTGGTGTGGCAGGAAGAGCGGCTGCGCAGGCTGACGCAGCGACGAGCTCCGATACACAGTCGGAGACATCCGAGGCCTCTGAAAACAGCTCAGAGGCCAGTGGCTCTTCAAAGGAAGAAAACACAACTTCAGGGCAGCCTGCAGCACAGGAGCAACAGCAATGCAAAGATCCACCAGCAATGCAACGTCGCGGCACACGAAAAAGAAAACAAACTCCAAAGTACGACGCTGACATCGGAAGCTGGACAGGACTGAGCTGGTCCTATTTGGCTCAGGAGAGCCGCTCACTGTGGCTGAGCCGCTGGCAAGGCCCGATGCGGCCAAGTGGAAGGAGGCGGTGGACAGCGAGCTTGCGTCCATCGAAGAAAATGGCACATGGGCGCTGGTGGACAGACCCGCTAACGCTCACGTGGTGGGCTCAATGTGGGTGCTCAGGTTGAAGCGGAAGCAAGATGATAGCATCGACAAGTACAATGCAAGGGTCGTGGCGAAAGGATTCTCATAGCGCGCAGGGTCTGAGTACGATGAGACCTTTGCACCGGTTGTCACGTTTGCCTCAATCAGGTCCCTGCTTGCCGTCGCTGCCGCCAAAGTCCGTGAGATCCACCAGATGGATGTGAAGACAGCTTTCCTTTATGGGAAGCTCGACAAGGAGGTGCTAATGGAGGTGCCGGAAGGTGTCAAAGCACCCGAGTGCAAGGTGTGCAAGCTGGTGAAGGCGTTCTACGGGATGAAACAGGCCCCACGGATATGGTACAAGGAGATGGACAGCTTCGTGGCTGAGATATCCCTTGCACATTGTAGGAATGACCCCAGCGTCTATGTGCGGGAGGATTAACGTGGCTTGCTGCTTGTGGCATTGTACGTGGACGATCTCATCATGTGTTCTTCCTCGCAGGAGGCCCTTACGGACCTCAAGAAAAATCTGGCCAGTAGGTTTAAGATGAAGGACATGGGACCTCTCGAGTACTACCTCGGGATTGCTGTTCACCGCAACCGCAAAGTAGTCACCATCGAGCTCAACCATACCAAGTACATCATGGACATCTTGAAGCGCTACAACATGGAGGACTGCAAACCCGTCAGCACCCCCATGCCCTCTGACTGCAAGCTCTCCTCCTCCATGTTACCAAGCAACGAGGCAGACCGGCGGGAGATGCAAACCATTCCGTACCAGTCCGCCGTTGGGAGCCTCATGTACGCGATGGTGGGAACGCAACCTGACATTGCGTATGCGGTAAGTCAGGTGAGCAGGTTTGTGGCCAACCCTGGGCCAGAACATTGGCAAGCTGTGAAGCGAATTTGTTGCTACTTGAAAAAGACTCGGCATGTCGGCCTTCGGTTTGGAGGTCTTGAAGGATCAGACTTGCTACGAATGACATGCTACAGTGACTCGGACTGGGGAGGNAGGTGGCCTAAGGTGCAAGGGAGAGATTGTTGTTCTTCTATGCCCCATGGCCACTGCTATGGCTTGACGGACAGGTTGGGCATGCACTGCTCCCTTGGAGTAAGTCCCCCAAACCTTGTTCGTGGTGCAAGTCCAAGCGAGATACCAGAAGTGTAGCACAACGGATAGCATCTTGGACTTAGGGACAACAGGTCCTACGATCGAGTCTTGATGTGCGCAGAAGGTTTTTTACCTTTCTAGCACAGGGGAAGTTTCTTAGACATTTCTACATGCATGAGGAGAGTGCACCGCTTGGCGGTCAATGGATGCGCCATTTGGCGGACTGGTGAGGTGGTGTGGAGTGACCACCCCAAAAGTGCCACTACCCACACACCTTAGAAGCCAGGCCTAGGACTATATGTACCAGGCTCATTCCTCATTCTAATTACGCAATCTGGCCTTAGATACTTCTCACTGAGTTGTCCAACTAAGGAACAGTATAAAGAAGACACTGGTTGGTCTAAGTCCCAGGAGTAAGTCTTTGACTAGCACCTCGCGCGAAAGTGACCAAGTGTTAAGTGGACATTGTTGCTATCAAGTGATTGCCTAGGAACTGCTCCCTGTGGAACCGTGATCCTGAGGGTGATCTCTTCTCCTATCTAAAATGCTAGGAGCGAACGGCAGGTGCTATTGTGTCAGCCCTGTTTCCTAGTCCGTTCGCCTCAGGCCGGTTGACATGTGTGACCCTCTAGTGCCAAAGTGTGACGCTCTAGTGCCAAAGTGTGACGCTCCAGTACCATTATAGTGCTAAAGCATGACATTCTTGTGCCAAAGTGTGACTCTCTAGTGCCAAAGTGTGATCCTCTAGTGCCATAGTGTGACGCTCTAGTGCCAAAGTGTGACGCTCTAGTGCCAAAGTGTGCAGCTCTAATGCCAAAGTGTGATGCTCTA
>SZWC01003406.1:46873-57907 GCA_023375785.1 Penium margaritaceum
GCTCTAGTGCCAAAGTGTGATGCTCTAGTGCCAAAGTGTGTCGCTCTAGTGCCAACGTGTGTCGCTCTAGTTCCAATGTGTGACGCTCTAGTGCCAAAGTGTGACGCTCTAGTGCCAAAGTGTGAAGCTCTTGTGCAAACGTGTGACGCCCTAGTGCCAGAGTGTGACGCTTTAGTGCCAATGTGTGGAGCTCAAGTACCAAAGTGTGACATTCTAGTGCCAAAGTGTGACGCTATAGTGCCAAAGTGTGACACTGTAGTACCAAAGTGTGACCCTCTAGTGCCAAAGTGTGACGCTCTAGTGCCAAAGTGTAACGCTCTAGTACCATTATAATGCAAAAGTATGACATTCTAGTGCCTAAGTGTGAATCTCTAGTGCCAAAGTATGATCCTCTAGTGCCATAGTGTCACGCTCTAGTGCCAAAGTGTGACGCTCTAGTGCCAAAGTGTGGAGCTCTAGTGCCAAAGTGTGATGCTCTAGTGCCAAAGTGTGGTGCTCTAGCGCCAATTTGTGACACTCCTGTGCCAAAGTGTGATGCTCTAGTGCCAAAGTGTGTCGATATAATTCCAAAGTGTGACGCTCTAGTGCCAAAGTGTGACAATCTATTGCCAAAGTGTGAAGCTCTACTGCCAAAGTGTGATGCTCCAGTGCCAAAGTGTGACGCTCTACCGCCAATGTGTGACGCTCTAGTGCCAAAGTGTGAATCTCTAGTACCAAATTGTGACACTCTAGTGCCAAACGGTGACACTCTAGTGCCAAAGTGTGATGCTCTAGTGCCAAAGTGTGATGCTCTAGTACCAAAGTGTGATGCTCTAGTGCCAAAGTGTGTCGCTCTAGTACCATCGTGTGTCGCTCTAGTTCCAAAGTGTGACGCTCCAGTGCCAAAGTGTGATGCTCTACTGCCAAAGTATGACACTCTTTTGGCAGAGTGTGACGCTATAGTGCCAAAGTGTGAAGCTCTAGTTCCAAAGTATGAAGCTCTAGTGCTAACGTGTGATGCTCTAGTGCCTAAGTGTCACACTCTAGTGCCAAAGTGTGAAGCTATAGTTCCAAAGTGTGACGCTCTAGTGCAAAAGTGTGACGCTCTAGTGCCAAAGTGTGATGCTCTAGTGCCAAAGTGTGACGCTCTAGTGCCAATGTGTGATGCTCTAGTGCCAAAGTGTGATGCTCTAGTGCCAAAGTGTGACGCTCTAGTGCAAAAGTGTGACGCTCTAGTGCCAAAGTGTGATGCTCTAGTGCCAAAGTGTGACGCTCTAGTGCCAATGTGTGATGCTCTAGTGCCAAAGTGTGATGCTCTAGTGCCAAATTGTGACGCTCTAGTGTCAAAGTGTGTCGCTCTAGTGCCAATGTGTGTCGCTCTTGTTCCAAAGTGTGACGCTCTAGTGCCAAAGTGTGACAGTCTAGTGCCAAAATATGATACTCTAGTGCCAAAGTGTGAAGCTCTAGTGCCAAAGTATGACGCTCTAGTGTTAGACTGTGATGCTCTGGTGCCAAAGTGTGACGCTCTAGTGCCAAAGTGTGATGCTCAAGTGCCAAGTCTGACGCTCTAGTGCCAAAGTGTGACGCTCTAGTGCCAAAGTGTGACGCTCTACTACCAAAGTGTGTCGCTATACTTCCAAAGTGTGACAATCTAGTGCCAAAGTATGATGCTCTGGTGCCAAGGTGTGAAGCCCTAGTGCCAAAGCATGACTCTCTAATGCAAGAGTGTGAAGCTCTAGTGCCAAAGTGTGACGCTCTAGTGCCAAAGTGGGACGCTCTAGTAGCAACGTATGATGCTCTAGTGCCAATGTATGACGCTCTAGTGCCAATGTGTGAAGCTCTAGTGCCAAAGTGAGACGTTGTAGTGCCAAAGTGTGACTCTCTAGTGCCAAAGTGTGATCCTCTAGTACCATAGTATGACGCTCTAGTTCCAAAGTGTGACGCTCTATTGCCATGGTGTGGAGCTCTAATGCCAAAGTGTGATGCTCTAGTGCCAAGGTGTGGCGCTCTAGTGCCAAAGTGTGACGCTCCAGTGCCAAAGTGTGATGCTCTAGTGCCAAAGTGTGTCA
The DNA here is from genome assembly GCA_023375785.1 of Penium margaritaceum. Classification (NCBI taxonomy): domain Eukaryota; kingdom Viridiplantae; phylum Streptophyta; class Zygnematophyceae; order Desmidiales; family Peniaceae; genus Penium; species Penium margaritaceum. The sequence goes on from SZWC01003406.1 coordinate 48,922, forward strand.
CTCTAGTTCCAAAGTGTGACGCTCTAGTGCCAAAGTGTGAAGCTCTTGTGCGAAAGTGTGAAGCTCTAGTGCCAAAGTGTCACACTCTAGTGCCTAAGTTTGAAGCTCTAGTGCCAAAGTGTGATGCTCTAGTGCCAAAGTGTGACGCTCTAGTGCCAAAGTGTGACGCTCTAGTGCCAAAGAGTGAAGCTATAGTACCAAAGTGTGACGCTCTAGTGCCAAAGCGTGATGCTCGAGTGCCTAAGTGTGAGGCTATAGTACCAAAGTGTGAAGCTCTAGTGCCAAAGTGTCACACTCTAGTGCCTAAGTTTGAAGCTCTAGTGCCAAAGTGTGATGCTCTAGTGCCAAAGTGTGACGCTCTAGTGCCAAAGTGTGACGCTCTAGTGCCAAAGAGTGAAGCTATAGTACCAAAGTGTGACGCTCTAGTGCCAAAGCGTGATGCTCGAGTGCCTAAGTGTGAGGCTATAGTACCAAAGTGTGAAGCTCTAGTGCCAAAGTGTGACGCCCTAGTGCCAAAATTTGAAGCTCTAGTATCAAAGTATGACGCCCTAGTGCCAAAGTGTGACGCTCAAGTGCCAAACTGTGGAGCTCTAGTTCCGAAGTGTGATACTCTAGTGTCAAATTGTGACGCTCTAGTGCCAAAGTGTGACGCTCTAGTGCCAATTTGTGACACTCTAGTGCCAAAGTCTGACACTCTGGTACCAAAGTGTGACACTCTAGTGCCAAAGTGTGACGCTCTAGTGCCAAAGTGTTACACTTTATTGCCAACGTGTGACGCTCAAGTGCCAAAGTGTGAAGCTCTAGTGGCAAAGTGTGATGCTCTAGTGACAAAGAGTGAAGCTCTAAAACCCAAGTGTGACGCTCTAGTGCCAAAGTGTGAGGCTCTTGTGCCAAAGTGTTATGCTCTAGTGCCAAAGTCTGACGCTCTAGTGCCAAAGTATGACGCTCTACTGCCATAGTGTGACGCTCTAGTGCCAAAGTGTGGAGCTCTAGTGCCAAAGTGTGACCCTCTAGGACCAAAGTGTGACGCTCTAGTGCCAAAGTGTGACGCTATAGTGCCAAAGTCTGAAGCTCTAGTGCCAAAGTGTGAAGCTCTACTGCCAAAGTGTGACACTCTAATGCCAACATGTGACGCTCTAGTGCCAAACTATGACGCTCTAGTGCCAGAGTGTGACGCTCTAGTGCCAATGTGTGGAGCTCTAGTGCCAAAGTGTGACGCTCGTGTGCCAAATTGTGGAGCTCTAGTGCCAAAGTGTGACGCTCTAGTGCCAAATTGTGATGCTCTAGTGCCAAAGTGTGACGCTCTAGTGCCAAAGTGTGGAGCTCTAGTGCCAAAGTGTGACGCTCTAGTGCCAAAGTGTGGATCTCTGCTGCCAAAATATGATGCTCTAGTGCCAAAGTAAGACGCTCTAGTGCCAACGTGTGACGCTCTAGTGCCAGACTCGGACTTGGACTCGGACTAAGACTCAGACTCGGACTCGTACTCGGACTCCGTCTCGGACTCGGACTCGGACCTGGACTTGGACTCGAACTGGGACTCGGATTGGGACTCGGACTGGGACTCGGACAGGGACTCGGACTAGGAGTCGGACTAGGAATCGGGCTGGGACTCTGATAGGGACTCGGACAGGGACTCGGACTAGGACTCGGACTGGGACTCGGACTGGGACTCGGACTGGGACTCGCACGGGGACTCGTACTAGCACTGGCACTGGCAGTGGCAGTGGCAGTGGCACTGACACTCGCATTGGCACTGGCACTAGCACTGGCACTAGGACTGCCACTGGCACTGGCACTTGCACTGGCACTGAGACTGGGACTGGGACTGTGACTGGGACTGGGACTGGGGCTTGGACTGGGGCTGGGACTGGGACGGGGGTTGGGACTTGAACTGGAACTTGGACTGGGAGTCGGACTGGCACTCGCACTGGCACTTGCACTGGCACTGGCACTGGCACTGGCACTGGCACTGGCATTGGCACTGGCACTGGCACTGGCACTGGCACTGGCACTGGCAATGGCACTGGCATTAGGACTAGGACTGGGTCTGGGCGTAGTACTGGGACTGGGACTGGGACTGGGAACCAAACTGGGACTAGGACTGGGACAGCGACTGGGACTGTGACAGGGACTGGAACTGGGACTGGGACTAGGACTGGGATTGGGACTGGGACTGGGACATGGATTGGGACTGGGACTGGGACTGGGACTGGGACTGAGACTGGGACTTGGACTGGGACCGGGACTTGGAACGGGACTGGGATCGGGACTGGGATCGGGAATGGGATCGAGACTGGGATCAGGACTGGGATCGGGACTGGGATCTGGAATGGGATCGGGACTGGGATCAGGTCGAGGATCAAGACTGGGATCGGGACTGGGATCAGGAATCGGATCAGGAATGGGATCGGGACTAGGATCGGGACTGGGAACGGGACTAGGATCGGGACTCGGATCGGGACAAGGATCGGGACTAGGATCGGGACAGGGATCGGGTCTGGGATCGAGACAGGGATCGGGTTTGGGATCGAGACTGGGATCGAGACTGGGACCGGGGCTGGGATCGGGGCCGGGATCGGGTCTGGGATCGGGGCTAGGATCGGGGATGGGATCGGGGCTAGGATCTGGACTTGGATCGGGATGGGGATTGGGACTAGGATCGGGACTAGGATCGGGACTGGGATCAGGACTGGGATCGGGACTGGGATCGGGACTAGGATCGGGACTGGGATCGGGACTAGGATCGGGACTGGGATCGGGACTAGGATCGGGACTGGGATCGGGACTAGGATCGGGACTGGGATCGGGACTAGGATCGGGACTGGGATCGGGACTAGGATCGGGACTGGGATCGGGACTAGGATCGGGACTGGGATCGGGACTAGGATCGGGACTGGGATCGGGACTAGGATCGGGACTGGGATCGGGACTAGGATCGGGACTGGGATCGGGACTAGGATCGGGACTGGGATCGGGACTAGGATCGGGACTGGGATCGGGACTAGGATCGGGACTGGGATCGGGACTAGGATCGGGACTGGGATCGGGACTGGGATCGGGGCTAGGATCGGGACTACGGTCGGGACTAGGATCGGGGCTAGGATCGGGGCTGGGATCGGGGCTGGGATCGGGGCTGGGATCGGGGCTGGGATCGGGACAGGGATCGGGACTGGGATGGGGGCTGAGATCTGGGCAGGGATCGGGGCAGGGATCGGGGCTCTACCTCCCTGCCGCGTCGCCCCTCATCGCACCTCCCTCCGCCTGCATCGCTCCCTGCCTCTCTTCTTCAGTGTCATCATCAGCCTTCAGTCTTCACTTCTCGCATCATTCTCACCTCCTTCCATCAGTCCTTTTTGCAATCCTCGCTCCAGTCTCCTCAGCTCCCTCAGCCTCCTGTTCATGCCTCATCTTCATCTCTTCGTTATTAGCATCCTCTGCGCCGCCTTTGCATCAATCATCTCAATCAGCATCACTTCGTAGCGCACGTGGTTCCACCCCTGCGCCCACACATTCATCAATCGTTCCATGCGCTTCCGCATCGCTCTCAACTTGGCACAAGGATCCGCCCGGTCGCATCGCCCGTTCCCTGACGACCTGCGCCCACGCCGAAACTTCCTTCAACGCACCTGACTCGCCCCTGCGCCCACTCCGTCATCATCAGCTTCTGTTTTCTCACTAGCAATCATTAGCATCTGTGAACGGCACAATGATCTGCACAAGCTAGCTGCCCGCCTCGCAGCAGCCTGCACCCATGTCAGTTGTATATTTCTTGCGGTGCGTTGGCTTCTGCCTTCCCCTTGCCGCATCCTACTCCCCTATTTCAATCGCGCACGTGGTTTCGCCCCTGCGCCCATTCCATCATCAATCGCTCCTCCACCATTTGTACTATCCTCTGCTCGGCATACGGATCCGCCCGGTCGCATTGCTCGAGTCGCGACGACCTGCACCCACGCTGAAACTTCGCTAGTGCACGTGGTTTTGCCCTTGCGCCCACTCATTCATCGATTGCCTCCTCCGCTTCTGTATCGCTCTCAACTCGGCACAAGGACTCGCGCAACTAGGGCACGCACTCAGGGCACAACTAGGGCGCAACTAGGGTGCAACTAGGGTGAAAGTATGGCGCAACTAGGGTGAACAAGGGCGCAAATAGGGCGCAAGCAAGACGCACCTAGGAAGCAACTAGGGCATAACTAGGGCGTAGCTAGTGCCCAACTGAGGCGCAACTAGGGCGCAAGTAGGGCGCCAGTAAGGTGTACGTTTGGTGCAATAAGGGTGTAAAAAGGTCGCAACTAGGGTGCAACTAGAGTGCAACTATGGTACAACTAGTTTGCAAGTTGGGCGCAACTAGGGCGCGACTTAGGCGCAACTTGGGCGCACGTAGGATGCAACTAGAGCGCAAGTAGGGCGCAACTAGGGCGCAAGTAGGGTGCAACCAGGGTGCAACTAGAGCACAACTAGGGTGCAACTAGGGCGCAACTAGGGCGCAACTAGGGTGTAAGTAGTGTGCAAGTTTGGCGCAACTAAGGCGCAACTAAGGCGCAACTAGCGCGCAAGTAGGGCGCAAGTAGGATACAACTAGGGTGCAACTAGGGCACATTTAGGGCGTAGCTAGTGCCAAACTAAGGCACAACTAGGGTGCAAGTAGAGTGCCAGTAGAGCACAATTATGGTGCAATAAGGGCGCAAGTAGGGAACAACTAGGGCGCAACTAGGGCGCAACTGGGGCACAACTAGGGCACAACTAGGGCGCAACTACGGCGCAACTAGGGCGCAACTAAGGTGCAACTAGAGCGTAAATATGGTGCAAGTAGGACGTAACTAGGGCGCAACTAGGGCGCAACAATGACGCAACTAGGGCGTAACTAGGGCACAACTAGGGTGCAACTAGGGCGCAACTATGGTGCAATTATGGTGCAACTAGGGCGCAACTAGGGTGCAACTAGGGCGCAACTAGGGCGCAACTAGGGCGCAAGTAGGGTGCAACTACGGCGCAAGTGGGGCACAACTAGGGCGCAACTAGGGCGCGACTAGGGCGCAACGAGGGCACAACAAGGGTGCAACAAGGTTGTAACAAGGGCGCAACTAGGGCGCAACTAGGGCGCAACTAGGGCGCAAGTAGGGTGCAACTACGGCGCAAGTGGGGCACAACTAGGGCGCAACTAGGGCGCAACTAGGGCGCAAGTAGGGCGCAACTAGGGCGCAACTAGGGCGCAAGTAGGGCGCAACTAGGGCGCAACTAGGGCGCAAGTAGGGCGCAACTAGGGCGCAACTAGGGCGCAAGTAGGGCGCAACTAGGGCGCAACTAGGGCGCAAGTAGGGCGCAACTAGGGCGCAACTAGGGCGCAAGTAGGGCGCAACTAGGGCGCAACTAGGGCGCAACAAGGGCGCAACTAGGGCGCAACTAGGGCGCAACTAGGGCGCAAGTAGGGTGCAACTACGGCGCAAGTGGGGCACAACTAGGGCGCAACTAGGGCGCAACTAGGGCGCAACGAGGGCACAACGAGGGTGCAACAAGGTTGTAACAAGGGCGCAACTAGGGCGCAACTAGGGTGCAACTAGGGCGCAACTAGGGTGCAACTACGGCGCAACTAGGGCACAAATAGGACGCAGCTAGGGCGTAACTAAGGGGCAAATAGGGCGCAACAAAGGCGCAACTAGGGCGCAAGTAGGGCACAAGTAGGACACAACTAGGGCGCAACTAGGGTAAAACTAGGCCGTAGCTAGTGCCCAACTGATGCGCAACTAGGGCGCAAGTAGGGCGCTAATGGGGCGTAAGTAGGATGCAATAAGGGCGCCAGAAGGGCGCAACTAGGGCGTAGGTAGGGCGCATCTAGGACGCAAGTAGGGTGCAACTAGGGCGCGACGAGGGCGCAAGTAGGGCGCTGGTAGGCCGCAACTAGGGCACAACTAAGGCGAAACTAGGGTACAACTAGGGCGCAACTAGGGCGCAACTAGGGCGCAACTAGGGCGCAACTAGGGCGCAACTAGGGCGCAACTATGGCGCAACTAGGGTGCAACTAGGGCACAAGTAGGGCGCAACTAGGGCGCAACAAGGGTGCACCGAGGGTGCAACTAGGGCGCAACTAGGATGCAACTAGGGCGCAACTAGGGCGGAACTAGGGCACAACTAGGGTGCAACTAGTGTGCAAGTTGGGCGCAACTAGGGCGCAACTAAGGCGCAAGTAGGGCGCAAGTAGGACGCAACTAGGGCGCAACTAGGGGACAACTAGGGCGTAGCTAGTGTCCAACTGACGCGCAATTAGGGCGCAAGTAGGCGCCAGAAAGGCGCAAGTAGGACGCAACTAGGCCGAAACTAGGGCGCAGCAAGGACGCAACTAGGGCGCAACCAGTGCGTAACTAGGGTGCAACTAGGGTGCAAGTAGGGCGCAACTAGGGCGCAACTAGGCCGCCCGGACGCAACAAGGGCGCAACTAGGGGGCAACTAGGGTGCAACTAGGACGCAACTAGGACGCAATTGGGGCACAAATAGGGCGGAACTAAGGTGCAACCAGGGTGCAAATAGGGTGCAACTAGTGTGCAACTAGGGTGCAACTAGGGCGCAACTAGGTTGCGATTATGGCGCGACAGGGGGCAACTAGGGCGCAACTAGGGCGCATCTAGGGCGCAACTAGGGCACAACTAGGGCACAAGTAGGGCGCAACTAGGGCGCGACTAGGGCCCGACTTGGGCGCAACTAGGGCATAACTAGGGCGCAACTAGGGCACAACTAGGGCGCAACTATGGCGCAACTAGGGCATAACTAGAGCACACCTAGGGTGCAACTAGGGCACAACTAAGGCGCAACTAGGACACAAATAGGGTACAAGTAGGACACAACTAGGGTGCAACTAGGGTACAACTATGGCGTAGCTAGTTCCCAACTGAGGCGCAACTAGGGCGCAAGTAGGGTGCAAGTAGGGCGCAAGTAGGTTGCAACTTGTGCGCAACCAGGGGGCAACTAGGGCGCAACTAAGACGCAACTAGGGCGCAACTAGGGTGCAACTAGGATGTAAGTAGGGCGCAACTATGGTGCAACTAGGGCGCAAGTAGGGTGCAAGTAAGACGCAACTATGACGCAACTAGGGCACGATTAAGGCGTAGCTAGTGCCCAACTTAGGCGCAACTAGGGCGCAAGTAGGGCGCCAATAGGGTGTAAGTAGGGTGCAATAAGGGCGCAAGAAGGGCGCAACTAGGGCGCAACTAGGGCGCAACTAAGACGCAACTAGGGTGCAAGAAGGACACAACTAGGGCGCACGTAGGACGCAAGTAGGGCACAACAAGGGCACAACTAAGGCGCCACAAGGGCGCAACTAGGGCGCAACTAGGCGCAACTAGGGCGCAATTAGGGCGCAACTAGGGCGCAACTAGGGCGCAGCTAGGGCGCAACTAGGGCGCAACTAGGGCGCAACTATAGCGCAACTAGAACGCAACTAGGGTGCAACTAGGGCATAACTAGGGTGCAATTATGGTGCAGCTGGGGGCAAATAGGGTGCAACTAGGGCGCAACAAGGGTGTAACTAGGGCGCAACGAGGGCGCAACGAGGGCGCAACTAGGGCGCAACTAAGGCGCAACTAGGGTGTAACTAGGGCGCAACTAGTGTGCAACTAGGGCGCAACTAGGGTGTAACTAGTCTGCAAGTTGGGCACAACTAGGGCGCAACTAAGGCGCAACTAGGACGTAAGTAAGACGCAGCTAAGGGCGCAACTATGGGACAACTAGGGCATAGCTAGTGCCCAACTGATGCGCACTAGGACGCAAGTAGGCGCCAGTAGGGCGCAACTAGGGCGCAACTGGGGCGCAACTAGGGCGCAATTAGGGTGCAACTAGGGTGAAACTAGGGCGCAACTAAGGCGCAACTAGGGCGCAACTAGGGCGCAACTAGGGAGCAACTAGGGCGCAAAAAGGGTACACCTAGGACGCAAGTAGCCGCAAGTAGGGCGGAACTATGGCACAAGTGGGACACAACTATGGCATAACAAGGGTGCAACTAGGGCCCAACTTGAGCGCAACGAGGGCGCAACGAGGGCGCAACGAGGGCGCAACGAGGGCGCAACAAGGGCGCAACAAGGGCGCAACTAGGGCGCAACGAGGGCACAACTAGGCTGCAACTAGAGCGCAACTAGGGCACAATTAGGGGGCAACTGGGGGCAACTAGGGCGCAACTAGGGCGCAACTATGTTGTAACTAGGGCACAACTAGGGCGCAACTAGGGCGCAACTAGGGTGCAACTACGGCGCAACTAGGGTGCAAGTAGGGCGCAACTATGGTGTAACTAGCGCGCAAGTAGGGCGCAAGTAAGACGCAACTAGGGCGCAACTAGGGCACGATTAGGGCGTAGCTAGTGCCCAACTGAGGCGCAACTAGGGTACAAGTAGGGCGCCAATAGGGTGTAAGTAGGGTGCAATAAGGGTGCAAGAAGGGTGCAACTAGGGCACAACTAGGGCGCAACTAAGACGCAACTAGGGTGCAAGAAGGACGCAACTAGGGTGCAAGTAGGACGCAAGTAGGGCGCAACGAGGGCACAACTAAGGCGCAACAAGTGCGCAACTAGCGCGCAACTAGGCGCAACTAGGGCACAATTAGGGCGCAACTAAGGCGCAACTAGGGCGCAACTAGGGCGCAACTAGGGCGCAACTAGGGCGCAACTACAGCGCAACTCGAACGCAACTCGGGTGCAACTAGGGCGTAACTAGGGCGAAATTATGGCACATGTGGGGGCAAATAGGGCACAACTAGGCCGCAAAAAGGGTGCAACTAGGGCGCAACGAGGGCGCAACGAGGGCACAACTAGGGCACAACTAGGACGCAACTAGGCTGCAACTAGGGCGCAACTAGTGCGCAACTAGGGCGCAACTAGAGCGCAACTAGAGTGAAACTAGAGCGCAAATAGGGCACAACTAGGGCGCAACTAGGACACAAATAGGGTGCAATTAGGGTGCAACTAGGGCGCAACTAGGACGCAACTAGGGCGCAACAAGGGCGCAAC
>SZWC01003406.1:58197-87291 GCA_023375785.1 Penium margaritaceum
AGGGCGCAACTAGAGCGCAACTAGAGTGAAACTAGAGCGCAAATAGGGCACAACTAGGGCGCAACTAGGACACAAATAGGGTGCAATTAGGGTGCAACTAGGGCGCAACTAGGACGCTACTAGGGCGCAACAAGGGCGCAACGAGGAAGCAACTAGGGCGCGACGAGGGTGCAACTAGGGCGCAACTAGGGCGCAACTATGGTGCAACTAGGGCGCAACTAGGGTGTAACTAGGGTGCATCTAGGGTGCAACTAGGGCACAATTAGGACAGAACTAGGGCACAACTAGGACGCAACTTGGTCGCAACTAGGGCGAAACTAGGGCGCAACTAGGGTGCAACTAGGGCGCAACCAGGGCGCAACCAGGGCGCAACCAGGGCGCAACTAGGGCGAAACTAGGACACAACTAGGGCGCAACTAGGGCGCAGCTAGGGTGCAACTAGTGTGCAACTTGGGCGCAACTAAGGCACAACTAAGGCGCAACCAGCGCGCAAGTAGGGCACAAGTAGGACGCAACTAGGGCGCAATTAGGGCACAACTAGGGCGTAGCTAGTGCCCAACAAAGGCACAACTAGGGCGCAAGAAGGGTGCCAGTATGGTACAAGAAGGGTGCAATAAGGGCGCAAATAGGGTGTAACTAGAGCGCAACTAGGGCGCAACTAGGGCGCAACTAGGTCGTGACTAGGGCGCGACTAGGGCGTGACTAGGGCGCAACTAGGGCACAACTAGGGCGCAACTAGGGCGCAACTATGGTACAACTAGGGCGCAGCTAGGGCGCAACTAGGGCGCAACTAGGGCGCAACTAGGGCGCAACTAGGGCGCAACTAGGGCGCAACTAAGGCGCGAGAAGGATGCAACTAGATTGCAAGTAGGGCGCAAGTAGGGTGCAAGTAGGGCGCAACTACGGCACAAGTGGGGCACAACTAGGGCGTAACAAGGGCGCAACTAGGGCGCAACTTGAGCGCAACGAGGGCGCAACGAGGGCGCAATGAGTGCACAACGAGGGCACAACAAGGGCGTAGCTAGGGAGCAACTAGGGTGCAACTAAGGTGCAACTAGGACGCAACTAGGGCGCAACTTGGGCGCGACTATGGCGTGACTAGAGCGCGACTAGGGCGTGACTAGGGCACGACTTGGGCGCAACTAGGGTGCAACTAGGACGCAACTAAGGCGCAACTAGGGCGCAATAAGTACGCAACTGGGGGAAACTAGGGCGCAACTACGGCGTAACTTTGGCGTAACTAGGGCGCTACTAGGGCACAACTAGAGCGCAACTAGGGCGCAACTAGGGCGCACCTATGGCGCAAATAGGGCACAACTAGGGCGAAACTAAGGCGCAACTAGGGCACAAATGGGGCACAAGTATGACGCAACTAGGGCACAACTAGGGTACAACTAGGGCGTAGCTAGTGCCCAACTGAGGCGCAACTAGGGCGCAAGTAGGATGCAAGTAGGGCGCAACGTGTGCGCAACTAGGGCGCGCACTCAGGACGCAACTAGGGTGCGACTAGGGTGCAACTAGGGTGCAAGTAGGGTGCAAGTAAGACGCAACTAGGGTGCAACTAGGGCACAACTAGGGCGTAGCTAGTGTCCAACTGAGGCGCAACTAGGGCGCAAGTATGGCACCAGTATGGTGTAAGTTTGGTGCAATAAGGGCGCAAGAAGGGCGCAACTAGGGTGCAACTAGGGCGCAACTAGGACGCACCTAGGGCGCAAGTAGGGTGCAACTAGGACGCAACTAGGGCGCAAATAGGGCGCACGTAGGGCGCAACTAGGGTGCAACTAGGGCGCAACTAGGGTGCAACTACGTCGCAACTAGGGTGCAACTAGTGTGCAAGTTGGGCTTAACTAGGGCGCAACTAAGGCGCAACTAGGGCACAAGTAGGGCGCAACTAGAGTGCAACTATAGTAGAACTAGGGCGCAACTGGGGCGCAAGTAGGGTGCAACTAGGGCGCAACTAGAGCGCAAGTAGGGCACAACTAGGGCGCAACTAGGGCACAACTAGTGCGCAAGTTGGGCGCAAGAAAGGCGCTACTAAGGCGCAACTAGCGCGCAATTAGGGCACAAGTAGGACGCAACTAGCGTGCAACTAGGGCACAACTAGGGCGTAGCTGGTGCCCAACTTAGGCACAACTAGGGCGCAAGTAGCGTGCCAGTATGGTGCAAGTAGGGTGCAATAAGGGCGTAAATAGGGTGCAACTAGGGCGCAACTAGGGCGCAACTAGGGTGCAACTAGGGCGCAACTAGGGCGCGACTAGGGCGCAACTAGGGCGCAACTAGGGCACAACTAGGGCGCAACTAGGGCGCAACTAGGGCCCAACTAGGGCGTAACTATGGCACAATTAGGGCGCAACTAGGGCGCAACTAGGGCGTAACTAGGGCGCAACTAAGGCGCAACTATGGCGAAACTAGGGCGCAACTAAGGTGTAACTAGGGCGCAAGTAGGACACAAGTAGGACACAACTAGGGCGCAACTAGCGTACAACAAGGGCGTAGCTAGTGCCCAATTGAGGCGCAAGCAGGGCGCAAGTAGGGCGTAAGGAGGATGCATGTAGGGTGCAGCTAGTGCGCAATTTGGGCGCAACTAGGGCGCAACTAGGGCGCAACTAGGGCGGAACTAGGGCGCAACTAGGGCGCAACTAGGGCAAAACTAGGGTGCAACTAGGGCGCAACTAGGGCGCAACTAGGGCGCAACTAGGGCGCAACTAGGGCGTAACTTGGACGCAACTAGGGCACAACTAGGGCACAACTAGGGTGCAGCTAGGGTACAACTAGGGTGCAACTAGGGCACAACTAGGGCACAACTAGGATGCAAATAGGTCGCAACTAGGGCGAAACTAGGACGCAACTAGGGTGCAAGTAGGGCACAACTAGTGCGCAACCAGGGTGCAATTAGGGCGCAACTAGGGCGCAACAAGGGCGCAACTACGGTGCAAGTAGGGCGCAACTAGGGCACAACTAGGGTGCAACTAGGGTGCAACTAGGGCGTGACTAGGGCGCAACTAGGGTGCAACCTGGGCGCAAGTAGGGCGCAAGTAAGACGCAAGTAGGGTGCAACTAGGGCACAACTAGGGTGTAGCTAGTGCCCAACTAAGGCGCAACTAGGGCCAAAGAAGGGCGCCAGTAGGGCGTAAGTAGAGTGCAATAAGGGTGCAAGAAGGGCGCAACTAGGGTGTAACTACGGCGTAACTAGGACGCGACTAGGGCGCAAATAGGGTGCAAGTAGGGTGCAAGTAGGGCGCAAGTAGGACGCAAGTAGGGCACAAGTAGGACGCAACTAGGGCACAACTAAAGGCGCAACTAGGGTGCAACTAGGGCGCAACTAGGGCGCAACTAGGGCGCAACTTGGGTGCAACTAGGGCGCAACTAGGGCGCAACTAGGGCGCAACTAGGGCGCAACTTGGGCGCAACTAGGCCGCAACTAGGATGCAACTTGGGCGCAACTTTGGCGCAAGTAGGGCGCAACTAGGGCGCAATGAGGGCGCAATGAGGGCGCAACGAGGGTGCAACAAGGGCGCTACGAGGGCGCAACTAGTGTGCAACTAGGGTGCAACTATGGCGCAACTAGGGCGCAACTAGGGTGCAACTAGGGTGCAACTAGGGCGCAACTAGGGTGCAACTAGGGTGCAACTAGGGCGCAACTAGGGTGCAACTAGGGTGCAACTAGGGCGCAACTAGGGTGCAACTAGGGTGCAACTAGGGCGCAACTAGGGTGCAACTAGGGTGCAACTAGGGCGCAACTAGGGCGCAACTAGGATGCAACTTGGGCGCAACTTTGGCGCAAGTAGGGCGCAACTAGGGCGCAATGAGGGCGCAATGAGGGCGCAACGAGGGTGCAACAAGGGCGCTACGAGGGCGCAACTAGTGTGCAACTAGGGTGCAACTATGGCGCAACTAGGGCGGAACTAGGGTGCAACTAGGGTGCAACTAGTATGCAAGTTGGGCGCAACTAGGTCGCAACTGAGGCGCAACTAGGACGCAAGTAGGGCGCAAGTAGCACGCAACTAGGGCGTAACTATGGGACAACTAGGGCGTAGTTAGTGCCCAACTGAGGCGCAACTATGGTGCAAGTAGGCGCCAGTAGGGCGCAAGAAGGGTGCAACTAGGGTGCAAGTAGGGCGCAACTAGGGTGCAACCAGGGTGAAAGTACGGCGCAACTAGGGCGCAACTAGGATGCAACAAGGGCACAACTAGGGCACAACTAGGGCGCAACTATGGCACAACTAGGGAGAAACTATGGCACAACTAGGGCACAACTAGGGCGCGACTAGGGCGCGAGTAGGGTAGGACTTGGGCGCAACTAGGGCGCAACCAGGGGGCAACCGGGGCGCAACCAAGGCGCAACTAGGGCGCAACTACAATGCAATTAGGGCGCAATCGGTGTGCAACCAGGGCGCAACTAGGGTGCAACTAGGGCACAAATAGGGCGCAACTAGGGTGCAACTAGGGTGCAACTAGTGTGCAAGTTGGACGCAACTAAAGCACAACTAAGACGCAACTAGCACGCAAGTAGTGCACAAGTAGGACGCAACTAGGGCGCAACTAGGGCACAACTAGGGCGTAGCTAGTGCCCAGCTAAGGCACAACTAGGACGCAAGAAGGGTGCCAGTAGGGTGCAAGTAGGGTACAGTAAGGGCACAAATAGGGTGCAACTAAGGTGCAACCAGGGCGCAACTAGGGCGCGAATAGGGCGCGACTAGGGCGCAACTAGGGCACAACTACGGCGCAACTAGAGCGCAACTAGGGCGCTACTGGGCCGGAACTAGGGCGCAACTAGGGCAAAACTAGGACCCAACTAGGGCAAAACTAGGGAGCCAATAGGGCGCAAGTAAGGTGCAAGTAGGTCGGCCTATGTTTGTGTGACCCGGCTTTGGTTTCTGTGACCCGGCTTTGGTTTCTGTGACCCAGCGTTGGTTTTTATGACCCGGATTTGGTTTATGTGACCTGGCTTTGGTTTTTGTGACCCAGCTTTGGTTTCTCCGACCCGGCTTTCGTTTTTGTGGTCCAGCTTTGGTTTCAGTGATCCGGCTTTGGTTAATCCAGATTTGGTTTCTTTGACCCGGCTTTGGTTTCTGTGACCCGTCTTTGGTTTATATGACCCGGCTTTCGTTTATATGACCCGGCTTTGGTTTCTATGACCCGGCTTTTGTTTATCTGACCCGGCTTTGGTTTATGTGACCATGCTTTGGTTTCTGTGACCCGACGTTAGTTTCTGTGACCCGGCTTTGGTTTCTGTGACCCGGCTTTTGTTTGTGTGACCAGGCTTTGGCTTCTCTTACCTGGCTTTGTGTGACCCGGCTTTGGTTTCTGTGACCCAGCTGTGGTTTCTGTGACCCGGCTTTGGTTTCCATGACCTGGCTTTGGTTTTTGTGATCCGGCTTTGGTTTCTATGACCCAGCTTTTGTTTATGTGACCCGGCTTTGGTTTCTGTGACCCACCTTTGGTTTGTGTGACCCGGCTTTGGTTTCTGTGATCCGGTTTTGGTTTCTGTGACTCGGCTTTGATTTCTGTGACCCGGCTTTGGTTTATATGACCCGGCTTTGGTTTCAATGACCCAGCTTTGGTTTCTGTGACCAGGCTTTGGTTTCTGTGACCCGGCTTTGATTTATGTGACCCAGCTTTGGTTTTTGTGACCCGGCTTGGTTTCTGTTACCCGGCTTTGGTTTTGTGACCCGGCTTTGGGTTGTGGGACCCGGCTTTGGTTACTATGACGCGCCTTTGGTTTCTCTGACCCGGCTTTGGTTTATGTGACCCGGCTTTGGTTTTTGTGACCCGGCTTTGGTTTTGTAACCCGGCTTTGTGTTATCTGACCCAGCTTTGGTTTCTTTGGCCCAGCTTTGGTTTCTGTGTACCGGCTTTGGTTTACCCAGCTTTGGTTTCTTTCACCCGGCTTTGGTTCCTGTGACCCGTCTTTGGTTTCTATGGCCCGGCTTTCGTTTCTGTGATCCGGCTTTAATTTCTATGACCCGGTTTTTGTTTCTATGACCTGGCTTTGGTTTTCGTGACCCGGCTTTGGTTTCTATGACCCTGCTTTGCTTTTTGTGGCTCGGAGTTGGTTTCTGTGACCCGGCTTTGGTTTCTGTGACCCGGCTTTGATTTATGGGACCGTTTTTGGTTCCTCTGACCCATCTTTGGTTTCTGTGACCCGGCTTTGGTTTATGTGACCCGGCTTTGGCTTCTCTGACCCGGCTTTCTGTGACCCGGCTATGGTTTTTGTGACCCGGCTTTGGTTTCTGTGACCCGGCTTTGGTTTATGTGACCCGGCTTTGGCTTCTCTGACCCGGCTTTCTGTGACCCGGCTATGGTTTTTGTGACCCGGCTTTGGTTTCTGTGACCCGCCTTTGGTTTTTGTGACCCATGTTTGGTTTATGTGACCCGGCTTTGGTTTTTGTGACCCAGTTTTGGTTTATGTGACCCGGCTTTGGTTTCTGTGACCTGGCTTTGGTTTATGTGGCCTCGCATTGGTTTCTGTGACCCAACTTTGGTTTATGTGATTTGGCTTTGATTTTTGTGACCCGGTTTTGGTTTATATGACCTGGCTTCTGTTTGTGTGACATGGCTTTAGTTACTGTTACCCGGCTTTAGTTTCTGTGACGCGGCATTGGTTCTTGTGACCTAGCTTTGGTTTTTTGTGACCCGGCATTGGTTTATGTAACCCGAATTTGGTTGCTGTGACCCGCCTGTGGTTTCTCTGATCCGGCTTTGGTTTCTGAGACCCGGCTTTGGTTTCTATGACCCGGTTTTTGTTTCCGTGACCCGGCTCTGGTTTCCGTGTCCCGGCTTTGGTTTCTCTGACCTGGCTTAGGTTTCTTTTACCTGGCTTTTGTTTATGTGCTCCGGCTTTGGTTTGTTGACCTGGCTTTGGTTTTGTGACCCGGCTTTGGTTTTTGTGATCCGGCTTTGGTGTCCGTGACCCGGCTTTGGTTTCCGTGACCCGACTTTGGTTTCTGTGACCCGCCTTTGGTTTCTGTGACCCGGCTTTGGTTTCTGTGATCCGGCTTTGGTTTCTGTGACTTGGCTTCGGTTGTTGTGACCCGGCTTTGGTTTCTGTGACCTGACTTTGGTTACTGTTAACCGGCTTTGGTTTTTGTGAACAGGCTTTGGTTTCTGTGACACGGCTTTTGTTTCTCTGACCTGGCTTTGGTTTCTGTGACCCGGCTTTGGTTCCCATAACCCGGCTTTGCTTTCTGTGACCTGGATTTGTCTTCTATGACTCGGCTTTGGTTTCTGGGACCCGGCTTTGGTTGCTGTGACCCGGCTTTGTTTTCTGTGACCTGGCTTTGGTTTCTATGACCCTACTCTGGTTTCTGTGACCCGGCTTTGATTTGTGTAACCCGGCTTTGGTTTCTCTGACCCCGCTTAGCCTTTTGTGGCTTAGCTTTGGGTTTTGTGATCCGGCTTTCGTTTTTCCAGCTTTGGTTTCTTTGACCCGGCTTTGGTTTCTGTGACCCGTCTTTGGTTTCTTTGACCCTGCTTTCGTTTCTATGACCCGGATTTCCTTTCCATGACCGGGCCTTGGTTTCTGTAACCCGGCTTTGGTTTCTGAGACCCGGCTTTGGTTTCTGTGACCCGGCGTTGGTTTCTGTGACCCGGCTTTGGTTTATGCAACCCGGCTTTGGTTTCTGAGACCCGGCTTTGGTTTCTGTGACCCGGCGTTGGTTTCTGTGACCCGGCTTTGGTTTATGCAACCCGACTTTGGTTTCTGGGACCCGGCTTTGGTTTCTTTGACCCGGCTTTGGTTTTTGTGACCCGGCTTTCGTTTATGTCACCCGGCTTTGGTTTAAGTGACCCGGTTTTGGTTTCTGTGAACCAGCTTTGATCTCTGTGACCCGGCTTTGGTTTGTGTGACCCAGCTTTGGTTTCTGTGACCCAGCTTGGTTTCTGTGACCCGGCTTTAGTTTCAGTGACCCGACTTTGGTTTTTGTGACCTGGCTTTGGTTTCTCTGACCGGCTTAGGTTTCTGTGATCCAGCTTTGGTTTCAGTGACAGAGCCCTGGTTTGTATGACCCGGCTTTGGTTTCTGTGACCCGGCTTTGGTTTATGTGACCCGGCTTTGGTTTCTATGACTCGGCTTTGGTTTCAGTGACCCGGCTTTGGTTTCTGCGACCCAGCGTTGGTTTCTGTGACCCGGCTTGGTTTCTGTGACCCGCCTTTGGTTTTCTTACCCGGCTTTGGGTTTTGTGACCCGGCTTTGGTTTCTGTGACCCGGCTTTGGTGTTTGTGACCCGGCTTTGGTTTCTGTCACCCGACTTTGGTTTTTGTAACCCGGCTTTGGTTTCTGTGACCCGGCTTTGCTTTGCGTGACTCGGCGTTGGTTTCCGTGACCCGGCTTTGGTTTCTGTGACCCGGCTTTGGTGTTTGTGACCCGGCTTTGGTTTCTGTCACCCGACTTTGGTTTTTGTAACCCGGCTTTGGTTTCTGTGACCCGGCTTTGGTTTCTGTGACCCGGCTTTGGTTTTTGTAACCCGGCTTTGGTTTATGTGACCCGGCTTTGCTTTGCGTGACTCGGCGTTGGTTTCCGTGACCCGGCTTTGGTTTCTGTGACCCGGCTTTGGTTCATGGGACCGTTTTTGGTTCCTTTGACCCGGCTTTGGTTTATGTGACCCGGCTTTGGTTTCTGTGACCAGGCTTTTGCTTTTGTGACCCAGCTTTGTGTGACCCGACTATGGTTTCTGTGACCCGGCTTTGTCTTCTGTGACCCGGCTTTGATTTGTGTGACCCAGCTTCGGTTTATGTGACCCGGCTTTGGTTTCTGTGACCCAACTTTGGTTTGTGTGACCCGGCTTTGGTTTCAGTGACCGGGCTTTGGTTTCTGTGGCATGGGTTTGGTTTTTGTGACCCATGTTTGGTTTCTGTGACCCGGATTTGGTTTCTTTGACCCGGCTTTGGTTTCAATGACCCGACTTTGGTTTCTGTGACCCGGCTTTGGTTTTTGTGACCCGGCTCTGGTTTCTGTGACCCGGCTTTGGTTTCTGCGACCCGGCTTTGGTTTCTTTGACCTAGGTTTTGTTTCTCTGAGTCAGCCTTGGATACTGTGACCCGGCTTGGTTGTTGTGACCCCGCTTTGGTTTCTGTGACCTGGCTTTGGTTGTTGTGACCCGGCTTTGGTTCTGTGACCTGGCTTTGGTTGTTGTGACCCGGCTTTGGTTTCTATGACTGGGCTTTGGTTTCTGTGCTCCGGCTTTGGTTTGTTGAGCCGGCTTTGGTTTCTGTGACCCGGCTTTGGTTTCAGTGCCCCGGCTTTGGTTTCAGTGACCCGGCTTTCGTTTCTGTGACCCCGCTTTGGTTTCTGTGACCTGGCTTTGGTTTCTGTGACCCGGCTTTGGTTCCTGTCACCCGGCTTTGGTTTTTGTGACCCGGCTCTGGTTTCTGTGACCCGGCTTTGGTTTCTGCGAGGCGGCTTTGGTTTCTGTGACCTGGCTTTGGTTTCTGTGACCCGGCTTTGGTTCCTGTCACCCGGCTTTGGTTTTTGTGACCCGGCTCTGGTTTCTGTGACCCGGCTTTGGTTTCTGCGAGGCGGCTTTGGTTTCTGTGACCTGGCTTTGGTTTCTGTGACCCGGCTTTGGTTCCTGTCACCCGGCTTTGGTTTTTGTGACCCGGCTCTGGTTTCTGTGACCCGGCTTTGGTTTCTGCGAGGCGGCTTTGGTTTCTGTGACCTGGCTTTGGTTTCTGTGACCCGGCTTTGGTTCCTGTCACCCGGCTTTGGTTTTTGTGACCCGGCTCTGGTTTCTGTGACCCGGCTTTGGTTTCTGCGAGGCGGCTTTGGTTTCTGTGACCTGGCTTTGGTTTCTGTGACCCGGCTTTGGTTCCTGTCACCCGGCTTTGGTTTTTGTGACCCGGCTCTGGTTTCTGTGACCCGGCTTTGGTTTCTGTGACCCGGCTTTGGTTTCTTTGACCCGGCTTTGGTTTCTGTGACCCGGCTTTGGTTCCTGTCACCCGGCTTTGGTTTTTGTGACCCGGCTCTGGTTTCTGTGACCCGGCTTTGGTTTCTGCGAGGCGGCTTTGGTTTCTTTGACCTGGCTTTTGTCTCTGTGAGTCGGCCTTGGTTGTTGTGACCTGGCTTGGTTCTTGTGACCCCTCTTTGGTTTCTGTGACCTGACTTTGGTTTATGTGACCCGGCTTTGGTTTCTATGACTAGGCTTTGGTTTCTGTGCTCCGGCTTTGGTTTGTTGACCCGGCTCTGGTTTCTGTGACCCGGTTTTGGTTCCAGTGATCCGGCTTTGGTTTCTGTGACCCGGCTTTGGTTTCTGTGACTCGGCTTTGGTTTCTGTGACCCGACTTTGGTTTCTGTGACCTGGTTTTGGTTTATGTGACCCGGCTTTGGTTTCTTTGACTTGGCTTTGGTTTCTGTGACCCGGCTTTGGTTTATGTGACCCGACTTTGGTTTCTACGACCTAGCATTGGTTTCTGTGACTTGGCTTTGGTTTCTGTGACCCGGCTTTGATTTCTAAGACCCGGCTTTTAGTTTATGTGACCCGGCTTTGGTTTCTGTGACCCGGCTTTTGTTTCAGTGACCCTATGTTGGATCCTGTGACCCGGTTTTGGTTTTTCTGATCCGGCTTTGGTTTTTGTGACCCAGCTTTGGGTTCTGTGACCTGGCTTTGGTTTGCTCAGACCCGGCTCTAGATTCTGTGACTCGGCTTTGGTTTCTATGACTTGGCTTTGGAATCTGTGACATGGCTTTGGTTTTTGTGACCTGGATATGGTCTCTGCGATCCGGCTTTGGTTTCTGTCACCAGGCTTTGGTTTCTGTGACCCGGCTTTGGTTTCTGTGACCCGGCTTTGGTTTCTGTGACCAAGCTTTGGTTTTTGTGACCGGCTTTGGTTTCTATGACCCGGCATTGGTTTCTGTGACCTGGCTTTGGATTCTGTGACCCGGCTTTGGTTTTTGTGACCGGCTTTGGTTTCTATGACCCGGCATTGGTTTCTGTGACCTGGCTTTGGATTCTGTGACCCGGCTTTGGTTTCTATGACCCGGCTTTGGTTTCTGTGACTCGGCTTTGGTTTCTGTTACCTGGCTTTGGCTTCTGTGACCCAGATTTGGTTTCTGTGACCCGGTTTTGATTTATGTGACCCGGCCTTGGTTTCTCTGACCCGGTTTTGGTTGCTCTGAACCGGCTTTGGTTTCTATGACCCGGGTTTGTTTTTGTGACCCGGCTTTGGTTTTTGTCACCCGGCTTTGGTTTCGGTGACCCGACTTTGGTTTCTTGAACCTGGCTTTGGTTTGTGTGACCCGGCTTTTTTTCTGTGACCTGGCTTTGGTTGCTGTGACCCGGCTTTGGTTTCAGTGATCCGGCTTTGGATTCTGTGATCTGGGTTTGGTTTCTGTGACCTGGGTTTGGTTTCTATGACCCGGCTTTGGTTTCTGTGCTCCGGCTTTGGTTCGTTCACCCGGCTTTGGTTTCTGTAACCCGGCTTTGGTTTCTGTGACCTGGGTTTGGTTTCTATGACCCGGCTTTGGTTTCTGTGCTCCGGCTTTGGTTCGTTCACCCGGCTTTGGTTTCTGTAACCCGGCTTTGGTTTCTATGACCCGGCTTTGGTTTCTGTGACCCGGTTTTTGTTTCTGTAACTTGGCTTTGGTTTCTGTGACTCGGCCATGGTTTCTGTGACCCGACTTTGGTTTCTGTGACTCGGCTTTGGTTTCTGTGACCCGGCTTTCGTTTCTGTGACCCGGCATTTCTTTCTCTGACCTGGCTTTGGTTTCTGTGACCTGGCTTTGGTTTGTGTGACCCGCCTGTGCTTTTCGTGACCCGGCTTTGTTTTCTGTGACTCGGGTTTTGTTTGTGTGACCCGGCTTTGGTTTCTATGACCCGGCTTTGGTTGCTGTGACCCCGCTTTGGTTTCTGTGACCTGGCTTTAGTTTCAATGACCCGGCTTTGGTTTCTGTGACCTGGCTTTGGTTTCTATGACCCGGCTTTGATTTCTGTGACCCGGCTCTGGTTTTTGTGACCCGGTTTTAGCTTCTGTGACTAGGCTTTTGTTACTAAGACCCAACTTTGGTAACTGTGATCCGGCTTCGGTTTCTGTGACCCGGCTTTAGTTTCTGTGACCCCGCTTTGTTTTTTGTGGCCACGCTTTGGTTTCCGTAACCCGGCTTTGGTTTCTGGGACCTGGCCTAGATTTCTGTGACTTGGCTTTGGTTTATGGGACCTGGCTTTGGTTTTTGTGACCCGGCTTTGGTTTCTGTGACCCGGCTTTGGTTTTGATGACCCGGCTTTGGTTTATGCGACCCGGTTTTGGTGTCTATGATCCGGCTTTGGATCCTCTGACCCGGCTTTGGTTTTTGTGACCTGGCTTTGGTTTTTGTGACCCGGCTTTGTATTCTGTGACCCGGCTTTGGTTTTTGTGACCTGGCTTTGGTTTTTGTGACCCGGCTTTGGTGTTTGTGACCCGCCGTTGGTTTTTGTGACCCGGCTTTGGTATCTGTGGCCCGGCGTTGGTTTATGTGACCCGGCTTTGGTTTTTGTGACCCGGCTTTGGTGTCTGTGGACTGTCTTTGGTTTCTGTGACCCGGCTTTGGTTTATGTGACTTGGCTTTGGTTTGAGTGACCCAACTTTGGTTTCTAAGACCCTGCTTTTACTTTCTATGACCCGGCTTTGGTTTCTGTGATCCGGCTTTGGTTTCAATGACCCGGCTTTGGATTCTGTGATCCGGCTTTGGTTTCTCTGACCTGGCTTCGGTTTATGCGACCCGGCTTTGGTTTCTGTGACCTTGCTTTGGTTTGCTGTGACCCGGGTCTGGTTTCTGTGACTCGGCTTTGATTTATGTGACCCGGCTTTGGTTTGCTTTGACCCGGCTTTGGTTTCATTGACATGGGTTTGATTTTTGTGACCTGGTTCTGGTTTCTTTCACCTGGCTTAGGTTTTTGTGACCCGGCTTTGGTTTCTGTGACCCGGCTTTTGTTTCTGTGACCCGGTTTGGTTTCCGTGACCGGCTTTGGTTTCTGTGACCTTGCCTTTGGTTTCTGCGACCCGGCTTTGGTTTATGTGACCCGCCTGTGCTTTTCGTGACCCGGCTTTGTTTTCTGTGACCCGGCTTTTGTTTCTGTGATCCGGCTTTGGATTCTTTGACCCGGCTTTGGCTTCTGCGACCGAGCTTTGGTTTCCATGACTGGGCTTTGGTTTCTGTGCTCCGGCTTTGGTTCGTTCACCCGGCTTTGGTTTCTGTAACCCGGCTTTGGTTTCTATGACCCGGCTTTGGTATCTGTGACTCGGCTTTGGTTTCTGTGACCCGGCGTTGGTTTTTGTGACCCGGCTTTAGCTTATGTGACTAGTCTTTTGTTTCTAAGACCCAACTTTGGTAACTGTGATCCGGCTTTGGTTTCTGTGACCTGGCTCTGGTTTTTGTGACCCGGCTTTAGCTTATGTGACTAGTCTTTTGTTTCTAAGACCCAACTTTGGTAACTGTGATCCGGCTTTGGTTTCTGTGACCTGGCTCTGGTTTTTGTGACCCGGCTTTAGCTTATGTGACTAGTCTTTTGTTTCTAAGACCCAACTTTGGTAACTGTGATCCGGCTTTGGTTTCTGTGACCTGGCTCTGGTTTTTGTGACCCGGCTTTAGCTTATGTGACTAGTCTTTTGTTTCTAAGACCCAACTTTGGTAACTGTGATCCGGCTTTGGTTTCTGTGACCTGGCTCTGGTTTTTGTGACCCGGCTTTAGCTTATGTGACTAGTCTTTTGTTTCTAAGACCCAACTTTGGTAACTGTGATCCGGCTTTGGTTTCTGTGACCTGGCTCTGGTTTTTGTGACCCGGCTTTAGCTTATGTGACTAGTCTTTTGTTTCTAAGACCCAACTTTGGTAACTGTGATCCGGCTTTGGTTTCTGTGACCTGGCTCTGGTTTTTGTGACCCGGCTTTAGCTTATGTGACTAGTCTTTTGTTTCTAAGACCCAACTTTGGTAACTGTGATCCGGCTTTGGTTTCTGTGACCTGGCTCTGGTTTTTGTGACCCGGCTTTAGCTTATGTGACTAGTCTTTTGTTTCTAAGACCCAACTTTGGTAACTGTGATCCGGCTTTGGTTTCTGTGACCTGGCTCTGGTTTTTGTGACCCGGCTTTAGCTTATGTGACTAGTCTTTTGTTTCTAAGACCCAACTTTGGTAACTGTGATCCGGCTTTGGTTTCTGTGACCTGGCTCTGGTTTTTGTGACCCGGCTTTAGCTTATGTGACTAGTCTTTTGTTTCTAAGACCCAACTTTGGTAACTGTGATCCGGCTTTGGTTTCTGTGACCTGGCTCTGGTTTTTGTGACCCGGCTTTAGCTTATGTGACTAGTCTTTTGTTTCTAAGACCCAACTTTGGTAACTGTGATCCGGCTTTGGTTTCTGTGACCTGGCTCTGGTTTTTGTGACCCGGCTTTAGCTTATGTGACTAGTCTTTTGTTTCTAAGACCCAACTTTGGTAACTGTGATCCGGCTTTGGTTTCTGTGACCTGGCTCTGGTTTTTGTGACCCGGCTTTAGCTTATGTGACTAGTCTTTTGTTTCTAAGACCCAACTTTGGTAACTGTGATCCGGCTTTGGTTTCTGTGACCTGGCTCTGGTTTTTGTGACCCGGCTTTAGCTTATGTGACTAGTCTTTTGTTTCTAAGACCCAACTTTGGTAACTGTGATCCGGCTTTGGTTTCTGTGACCTGGCTCTGGTTTTTGTGACCCGGCTTTAGCTTATGTGACTAGTCTTTTGTTTCTAAGACCCAACTTTGGTAACTGTGATCCGGCTTTGGTTTCTGTGACCTGGCTCTGGTTTTTGTGACCCGGCTTTAGCTTATGTGACTAGTCTTTTGTTTCTAAGACCCAACTTTGGTAACTGTGATCCGGCTTTGGTTTCTGTGACCTGGCTCTGGTTTTTGTGACCCGGCTTTAGCTTATGTGACTAGTCTTTTGTTTCTAAGACCCAACTTTGGTAACTGTGATCCGGCTTTGGTTTCTGTGACCTGGCTCTGGTTTTTGTGACCCGGCTTTAGCTTATGTGACTAGTCTTTTGTTTCTAAGACCCAACTTTGGTAACTGTGATCCGGCTTTGGTTTCTGTGACCTGGCTCTGGTTTTTGTGACCCGGCTTTAGCTTATGTGACTAGTCTTTTGTTTCTAAGACCCAACTTTGGTAACTGTGATCCGGCTTTGGTTTCTGTGACCTGGCTCTGGTTTTTGTGACCCGGCTTTAGCTTATGTGACTAGTCTTTTGTTTCTAAGACCCAACTTTGGTAACTGTGATCCGGCTTTGGTTTCTGTGACCTGGCTCTGGTTTTTGTGACCCGGCTTTAGCTTATGTGACTAGTCTTTTGTTTCTAAGACCCAACTTTGGTAACTGTGATCCGGCTTTGGTTTCTGTGACCTGGCTCTGGTTTTTGTGACCCGGCTTTAGCTTATGTGACTAGTCTTTTGTTTCTAAGACCCAACTTTGGTAACTGTGATCCGGCTTTGGTTTCTGTGACCTGGCTCTGGTTTTTGTGACCCGGCTTTAGCTTATGTGACTAGTCTTTTGTTTCTAAGACCCAACTTTGGTAACTGTGATCCGGCTTTGGTTTCTGTGACCTGGCTCTGGTTTTTGTGACCCGGCTTTAGCTTATGTGACTAGTCTTTTGTTTCTAAGACCCAACTTTGGTAACTGTGATCCGGCTTTGGTTTCTGTGACCTGGCTCTGGTTTTTGTGACCCGGCTTTAGCTTATGTGACTAGTCTTTTGTTTCTAAGACCCAACTTTGGTAACTGTGATCCGGCTTTGGTTTCTGTGACCTGGCTCTGGTTTTTGTGACCCGGCTTTAGCTTATGTGACTAGTCTTTTGTTTCTAAGACCCAACTTTGGTAACTGTGATCCGGCTTTGGTTTCTGTGACCTGGCTCTGGTTTTTGTGACCCGGCTTTAGCTTATGTGACTAGTCTTTTGTTTCTAAGACCCAACTTTGGTAACTGTGATCCGGCTTTGGTTTCTGTGACCTGGCTCTGGTTTTTGTGACCCGGCTTTAGCTTATGTGACTAGTCTTTTGTTTCTAAGACCCAACTTTGGTAACTGTGATCCGGCTTTGGTTTCTGTGACCTGGCTCTGGTTTTTGTGACCCGGCTTTAGCTTATGTGACTAGTCTTTTGTTTCTAAGACCCAACTTTGGTAACTGTGATCCGGCTTTGGTTTCTGTGACCTGGCTCTGGTTTTTGTGACCCGGCTTTAGCTTATGTGACTAGTCTTTTGTTTCTAAGACCCAACTTTGGTAACTGTGATCCGGCTTTGGTTTCTGTGACCTGGCTCTGGTTTTTGTGACCCGGCTTTAGCTTATGTGACTAGTCTTTTGTTTCTAAGACCCAACTTTGGTAACTGTGATCCGGCTTTGGTTTCTGTGACCTGGCTCTGGTTTTTGTGACCCGGCTTTAGCTTATGTGACTAGTCTTTTGTTTCTAAGACCCAACTTTGGTAACTGTGATCCGGCTTTGGTTTCTGTGACCTGGCTCTGGTTTTTGTGACCCGGCTTTAGCTTATGTGACTAGTCTTTTGTTTCTAAGACCCAACTTTGGTAACTGTGATCCGGCTTTGGTTTCTGTGACCTGGCTCTGGTTTTTGTGACCCGGCTTTAGCTTATGTGACTAGTCTTTTGTTTCTAAGACCCAACTTTGGTAACTGTGATCCGGCTTTGGTTTCTGTGACCTGGCTCTGGTTTTTGTGACCCGGCTTTAGCTTATGTGACTAGTCTTTTGTTTCTAAGACCCAACTTTGGTAACTGTGATCCGGCTTTGGTTTCTGTGACCCGGCTTTGGTTTCTGTGACCCCGCTTTGGTTTTTGTGACCTGGCTTTGGTTTCTGTGACCCCGCTTTGGTTCTGTGACCTGGCTTTGGTTGCTGTGACCCGGCTTATGTTTCTGTGATCCGGCTTTGGATTCTTTGACCCGGCTTTGGCTTCTGCGACCGAGCTTTGGTTTCCATGACTGGGCTTTGGTTTCTGTGCTCCGGCTTTGGTTCGTTGACCCGGCTTTGGACCGGCTTTGGTTTCTGTGATTCGGCTTTGGTTTCTGTGATTCGGCTTTGGTTTCTGTGATTCGGCTTTGGTTTCTGTGACCCGGCTTTGGTTTATGTGACCCTGCTTTGGTGTCTGTGACCCGGCTTCGGTTTCTATGACCGAGCTTTGGTTTTGTGACCCGGCTTTGGTTTCCGTGACTTGGTTTTGGTTTCTGTGACCCGTTTTTGGTTTTTCTGACCCGATTTTGGTTTTTGTGACCCGGCTCTGATTTCTGTTACCCGGCTTTTGTTTCTCTGACCTGGCTTTGGTTTATGTGACCCGGCATTGGTTAGTGTGACCCGGCTTTGCTTTCTGTGACCCGGCTTTGTTTTCCATGACTCGCCTTTTGTGTCTGTGACCCGGCTTTGGTTGTTGTGACCCGGCTTTGGTTTCTATACACAGGTTTGGTTTCAATGATCCGGCTTTGGTTTCTGTTAACCGGCTTTGGTTTCTGTGACCCGGCTTTGATTTATGTGACCCGGCTTTTGTTTTTGTGACCCGGCTTTGGTTTCTGTGACCCGACTATGGTTCTTGTGATCCGGCTTTGGTTTCTGTCACCCAGCTTTGGTTTCTGTGACCCGGCTTTGGTTTATGTGACTCGGCTTTGGTTCCTGTGATCCGGCTTTGGTTTCTGTGACCCGGCTTTGGTTTCTGTGACCCGGCTTTGCTTTCTGTGACCCGGCTTTGGTTTTCTGTGACTCGTCTTTGGTTTCTATGACCAGACTTTGGACCCTCTGTGACCCGGCTTTGGTGTGTGTGACTCGGCTTTGGCTTCTGTGAACCGACTTTGGTCTCTGTGACCCGGCTTTGGTTTTTGTGACCCGCCTTTGGTTTCTGTGACCCGGCTTTGGTTTGTGTGACCCGTCTTTGGTTTATGTGACCCGGCTTTGGTTTTTGTGACCCGGCGTTGGTTTCTGTGACCCGGCATTGGTTTCTGTGACCCGGCTTTGGTTTATGTGACTCGGCTTTGGTTCCTGTGATCCGGCTTTGGTTTCTGTGACCCGGCTTTGGTTTCTGTGACCCGGCTTTGCTTTCTGTGACCCGGCTTTGGTTTTCTGTGACTCGTCTTTGGTTTCTATGACCAGACTTTGGACCCTCTGTGACCCGGCTTTGGTGTGTGTGACTCGGCTTTGGCTTCTGTGAACCGACTTTGGTCTCTGTGACCCGGCTTTGGTTTTTGTGACCCGCCTTTGGTTTCTGTGACCCGGCTTTGGTTTGTGTGACCCGTCTTTGGTTTATGTGACCCGGCTTTGGTTTTTGTGACCCGGCGTTGGTTTCTGTGACCCGGCATTGGTTTCTGTGACCCGGCTTTGGTTTATGTGACTCGGCTTTGGTTCCTGTGATCCGGCTTTGGTTTCTGTGACCCGGCTTTGGTTTCTGTGACCCGGCTTTGCTTTCTGTGACCCGGCTTTGGTTTTCTGTGACTCGTCTTTGGTTTCTATGACCAGACTTTGGACCCTCTGTGACCCGGCTTTGGTGTGTGTGACTCGGCTTTGGCTTCTGTGAACCGACTTTGGTCTCTGTGACCCGGCTTTGGTTTTTGTGACCCGCCTTTGGTTTCTGTGACCCGGCTTTGGTTTGTGTGACCCGTCTTTGGTTTATGTGACCCGGCTTTGGTTTTTGTGACCCGGCGTTGGTTTCTGTGACCCGGCATTGGTTTCTGTGACCCGGCTTTGGTTTATGTGACTCGGCTTTGGTTCCTGTGATCCGGCTTTGGTTTCTGTGACCCGGCTTTGGTTTCTGTGACCCGGCTTTGCTTTCTGTGACCCGGCTTTGGTTTTCTGTGACTCGTCTTTGGTTTCTATGACCAGACTTTGGACCCTCTGTGACCCGGCTTTGGTGTGTGTGACTCGGCTTTGGCTTCTGTGAACCGACTTTGGTCTCTGTGACCCGGCTTTGGTTTTTGTGACCCGCCTTTGGTTTCTGTGACCCGGCTTTGGTTTGTGTGACCCGTCTTTGGTTTATGTGACCCGGCTTTGGTTTTTGTGACCCGGCGTTGGTTTCTGTGACCCGGCATTGGTTTCTGTGACCCGGCTTTGGTTTATGTGACTCGGCTTTGGTTCCTGTGATCCGGCTTTGGTTTCTGTGACCCGGCTTTGGTTTCTGTGACCCGGCTTTGCTTTCTGTGACCCGGCTTTGGTTTTCTGTGACTCGTCTTTGGTTTCTATGACCAGACTTTGGACCCTCTGTGACCCGGCTTTGGTGTGTGTGACTCGGCTTTGGCTTCTGTGAACCGACTTTGGTCTCTGTGACCCGGCTTTGGTTTTTGTGACCCGCCTTTGGTTTCTGTGACCCGGCTTTGGTTTGTGTGACCCGTCTTTGGTTTATGTGACCCGGCTTTGGTTTTTGTGACCCGGCGTTGGTTTCTGTGACCCGGCATTGGTTTCTGTGACCCGGCTTTGGTTTATGTGACTCGGCTTTGGTTCCTGTGATCCGGCTTTGGTTTCTGTGACCCGGCTTTGGTTTCTGTGACCCGGCTTTGCTTTCTGTGACCCGGCTTTGGTTTTCTGTGACTCGTCTTTGGTTTCTATGACCAGACTTTGGACCCTCTGTGACCCGGCTTTGGTGTGTGTGACTCGGCTTTGGCTTCTGTGAACCGACTTTGGTCTCTGTGACCCGGCTTTGGTTTTTGTGACCCGCCTTTGGTTTCTGTGACCCGGCTTTGGTTTGTGTGACCCGTCTTTGGTTTATGTGACCCGGCTTTGGTTTTTGTGACCCGGCGTTGGTTTCTGTGACCCGGCATTGGTTTCTGTGACCCGGCTTTGGTTTATGTGACTCGGCTTTGGTTCCTGTGATCCGGCTTTGGTTTCTGTGACCCGGCTTTGGTTTCTGTGACCCGGCTTTGCTTTCTGTGACCCGGCTTTGGTTTTCTGTGACTCGTCTTTGGTTTCTATGACCAGACTTTGGACCCTCTGTGACCCGGCTTTGGTGTGTGTGACTCGGCTTTGGCTTCTGTGAACCGACTTTGGTCTCTGTGACCCGGCTTTGGTTTTTGTGACCCGCCTTTGGTTTCTGTGACCCGGCTTTGGTTTGTGTGACCCGTCTTTGGTTTATGTGACCCGGCTTTGGTTTTTGTGACCCGGCGTTGGTTTCTGTGACCCGGCATTGGTTTCTGTGACCCGGCTTTGGTTTATGTGACTCGGCTTTGGTTCCTGTGATCCGGCTTTGGTTTCTGTGACCCGGCTTTGGTTTCTGTGACCCGGCTTTGGTTTCTGTGACCCAGCTTTGGTTTCTGTGATGCGGCTTTGATGTCTATGACCCGGCTTTGGTTTTGTGACCCGGCTTTGGTTTCAATGACCCGGTTTGGTTTCTGGGACCCGGCTTTGGTTTCATTGACCCGGCATTGGTTTATGTGACCCGGCTTTGGTTCCTGTCACCCCGCTTTGGTTTCTATGACCTGGATTTTGTTTATGTGACCCGGCTTTGGTTCTCTGACCTGGCTTTGGTTGCTGTGACCCGTCTTATGTTTCTGTGATCTGGCTTCGGATTCTTTGACCCGGCTTTGGTTTCTCTGACCCGGCTTTGGTTTCTATAACCGGGCTTTGGTTTTTGTGCTCCTGCTTTGGTTCGTTGACCCGACTTTGGTTTCTATGACCCAGTTTTGGTTTCTGTGATCCAGCTTTGGTTTCTGTGACCCGGCTTTGGTTTTTGTGACCCAGCTTTGGTTTCTGTGACCCGGCTTTGCTTTCTATGACACGGCTTTGGTTTCTGTGACTTGGCTTTGGTTTATGTGACCCGACTTTGGTTTCTGTGACCCGGCTTTGGTTTTTGTGACCCGGCTTTGGTTTCTGTGAACCGGCTTTCGTTTCTCTGACCTAGGTTTGGTTTCTGTGACCCGGTCTTTGTTAGTGTGACCTGGCTTTGCGTTCTTTCACCCGGCTTTGTTTTTCGTGACTCGGTTTTTGTTTCTGTGACCCAGCTTTAGTTTCTGTGACCCAGCTTTGGTTGCTGTGACCCTGCTTTGGTTTCTGTGACCTGGCTTTGGTTTCTATGACCTGGCTTTGGTTTCTGTGACTCGGCTTTGGTTTCTGTGACCCGGCTTTGATTTCTGTGACCCGGCTTTGGTTACTGGGACCCAACTTTATTTACTGTGATCCGGCTTCAATTTATGTGATCCGGCTTTGGTTTCTGTGACCCGGCTTTGGTTTTTGTGGCCAGGCTTTGGTTTTTGTGACCCGGCTTTGGTTTGTGTGACCCGGCTTTGGTTTTTGTGATCTGGCTTTTGTGTATGTGACCCGGCTTTGGTTTTTGTGAACCGGTTTTGGTTTCTGTGATCCCGGCTTTGGTTTTTGTGACCCGGATCTGGTTTCTGTGACCCGGCTTTCGTGTCTGTGACCCGGTTTTGGTCTCTGTGACCTGGCTTTAATTTATGTGACCCGGCTTTGGTTTCCGTGACCCGGCTTTGGTTGCTGTGACCCCGCTTTGGTTTTTGTGATCCGGCCTTGGTTTATGTAACCCGACTGTGATTTTTGTGACCCGGCTTTGATTTATGTGATTCGGCTTTGGTTTATGTGACCCGGCTTTGGTTTATGTGACCCGGCTTTGGTTTATGTGACCCGGTTTGGTTTCTATAATCCGGCTTTGGTTTATGTGACCCGGCTTTGATTTCTGTGACCCGGCTTTGGTTTCTGTGAATTGTCTTTGGTTTATGTAACGCTTTTGGACCCTATGTGACCCGGCTTTTGTTTCTGTGACCCGACTTTGGTTTTTGTAATCCGGCTTTGGTTTCTGTGACCTGGCTTTGGTTTATGTGACCTGGCTTTGGTTTCCGTAATCCGGCTTTGGTTTCTGTGACGCGGCTTTGGTTTCTGTGACTCGACTTTGGTTTCTGTGACCCGTCTTTGGTTTCTGTGTCCCGGCTTTGGACCCTCTGTGACCCATCTTTGGTTTCTGTGACCTGGCTTTGGTTTCTGTGACCTGGCTTTGGTTTCTATGACCCTGCTTTGGTTTTTGCAACTCGTCTTTGGTTTCTGTGACCCGGCCTTGGTTTCAATGACCCGGATTTGATTTATGTAATCCGGCTTTGGTTTCTATGACCAAAGCTGGGTCACAGAAACCAAAGCCGGGTCACAAAAACCAAAACCGGGTCACAGAAACAAAAACAGGGTCACGGAAACCAGAGCCTGGTCACAGAAACCATAGTCGGGTCACACAAACCAAAGCCGGGTCACATAAACCGAAGCCGGGTCACATAAACCAAAGTCGGGTCACATAAACAAAAGTCGGGTCACAAAAACCAAAGCCGGGTCATAGAAACCAGAGCCGGGTCGCAGATGTCAATTCCGGGTCACATAAACCAAAGCCGGGTCACGGAAACCAAAGCCGGGTCACAGAAACCAAAGCCAGGTCACGAAAACCAAAGCCGGGTCACAGAAACCAAAACTGGGTCATGGAAACCAAACCCGGGTCACATAAACAAAAGCCGGGTCACATAAACCAAAGCCGGGTCACAAAAACCAAAGCCGGGTCAGAGAAACCAAAGAGGGGTCACACAAATCAAAGCCGGGTCACAGAAACCAAAGCCGGGTCACCGAAACCAAAGCCGGGTCATAGAAACCAAAGCCGGCTAACAGAAACCAAAGCCGGGTCACATAAATCAAAGCCCGGTCACATAAACATGAGCCAGGTCACACAAACCAAAGCTGGGTCACAGAGGGTCCAAAGCCAAGTCACTGAAACCAAAGACGAGTCACAGAAACCAAAGCCGGGTCACAGAAACCAAAGCCGGGTCACAGAAACCAGAGCTGGGTCACATGAACTAAAGCCGGGTGACAGAGGGTCCAATGCGGGGTCACAAACACCAACGACGAGTCAAAAAAACCAAATCCGGGTCACAAACACCAAAGCCGGGTCATAAAAACCAAAGCCGGATTACAGAAACCAAAGCCGGGTCAGAGAAACCAAAGCCGGGTCACAGAAACCAAAGCCAGGTCACATAAACCAAAGCCGGATCACAAAAACCACAGCCGGGTCACACAAATCAAAGCCGGGTCACATAAACCAAGGTCTGGCCAAAAAAAACAAAGCCGGGTCACAAAAACCAAAGCCGGATCATAGAAACCAAAGCCAGATCACAGTAACAAAAGCTGGGTCACAATAACCAAAGCCGGGTCAGAGAAACCAACGCCGGGTCACAGAAACCAAAGCCGGGTCACATAAACCAAAGCCGGATCACTGAAACCAGAGCCGGATCACACAAAGCAAAGCCGGGTCACAGAAACCAAAGCCTGGCAAAAAAAGCCAAAGTCGGGTCACATAAACCAAAGCCGGATCACAGAAATTGAAGCCGGATCATAGTAACCAAAGCTGGGTCACAGTAACCAAAGCCGGGTCACAGGAACCAAAGCCTGGTCAGAGAAATCAAACCCAGGTCACAGAAACCAAAGCCGGGTCACATAAACCAAAGCCGAGTCATTGAAACCAAAGCCAGGTCACAGAAACCAAAGCCGGGTCACAGCAACCAAAGCCGGGTCGCAGAAACCAAAGCCGGGTCAAAGAAACAAAAGCCGAGTCACCGAAAACAAAGCCGGGTCACATAAAGCAAAGCCGGGTCACACAAACCAAAGCCGGGTCACAAAAACCAGAGCCAGGTCAGAGAAACAAAAGCCGAGTCACAGAAACCAAAGCCGGGTCACATAAACCAAAGCCGAGTCATTGAAACCAAAGCCGGGTCACAGAAACCAAAGCCGCGTCACAGAAACTAAATCCGGGTCACAAAATCCAAAGCCGGGTCAGAGAAACCAAAGCCGGGTCACAGAAACCAAAGCTGGGTCACAGCAACCAAAGCCGGGTCACAGCAACCAAAGCCGGGTCGCAGAAACCAAAGCCGGGTCAAAGAAACAAAAGCCGAGTCACCGAAACCAAAGCCGGGTCACATAAAGCAAAGCCGGGTCACACAAACCAAAGCCGGGTCACAAAAACCAGAGCCAGGTCAGAGAAACAAAAGCCGAGTCACAGAAACCAAAGCCGGGTCACATAAACCAAAGCCGAGTCATTGAAACCAAAGCCGGGTCACAGAAACCAAAGCCGCGTCACAGAAACTAAATCCGGGTCACAAAATCCAAAGCCGGGTCAGAGAAACCAAAGCCGGGTCACAGAAACCAAAGCTGGGTCACAGCAACCAAAGCCGGGTCACAGCAACCAAAGCCGGGTCGCAGAAACCAAAGCCGGGTCAAAGAAACAAAAGCCGAGTCACCGAAACCAAAGCCGGGTCACATAAAGCAAAGCCGGGTCACACAAACCAAAGCCGGGTCACAAAAACCAGAGCCAGGTCAGAGAAACAAAAGCCGAGTCACAGAAACCAAAGCCGGGTCACATAAACCAAAGCCGAGTCATTGAAACCAAAGCCGGGTCACAGAAACCAAAGCCGCGTCACAGAAACTAAATCCGGGTCACAAAATCCAAAGCCGGGTCAGAGAAACCAAAGCCGGGTCACAGAAACCAAAGCTGGGTCACAGCAACCAAAGCCGGGTCACAGCAACCAAAGCCGGGTCGCAGAAACCAAAGCCGGGTCAAAGAAACAAAAGCCGAGTCACCGAAACCAAAGCCGGGTCACATAAAGCAAAGCCGGGTCACACAAACCAAAGCCGGGTCACAAAAACCAGAGCCAGGTCAGAGAAACAAAAGCCGAGTCACAGAAACCAAAGCCGGGTCACATAAACCAAAGCCGAGTCATTGAAACCAAAGCCGGGTCACAGAAACCAAAGCCGCGTCACAGAAACTAAATCCGGGTCACAAAATCCAAAGCCGGGTCAGAGAAACCAAAGCCGGGTCACAGAAACCAAAGCTGGGTCACAGCAACCAAAGCCGGGTCACAGCAACCAAAGCCGGGTCACAGCAACCAAAGCCGGGTCACAGCAACCAAAGCCGGGTCACAGAAACCAAAGCCGGGTCACATAAACCAAAGCCGGGTCATTGAAACCAAAGCAAGGTCACAGCAACCAAAGCCGGGTCACAGCAACCAAAGCCGGGTCACAGAAACCAAAGCCGGGTCACAGAAACAAAAGCCGGATCACAGAAACCAAAGCAGGGTCACGGCAACCAAAGCCGGGTCACAGAAACCAAAACCGGGTCACATAAACCAAAGCCAGGTCACTGAGACCAACGGAAAACAAAGCCGGGTCAAAGATTGCAAAGCTGGGTCACACAAACCAAAGCCAGGTCACAGAAACCAAAGTCGGGTCACAGAATCCAATGCCGAGTCAAAGAAAGCATAGCCAAGTCACGGAATCCAAAGCCGGGTCAGAGAAACCAAAGCCGGGTCACAGAAACCAAAGCCGGGTCACAGAAACCAAAGCCAGGTGACACAAACCAACGCCGGGTGACATAAAGAAAAACCGGGTCACAGCAACAAAAGCCTGTCACATAAACCAAAGTCGGGTCACATAAACCAAAGCCGGGTCACATAAACCAAAGCCGGGTCATTGAAACCAAAGCCAGGCCACAGAAACCAAAGCCGGGTCACAGCAACCAAAGCCGGGTCACAGAAACCAAAGCCGGGTCACATAAACAAAAGCTGAGTCACAGAAAACAAAGCCGGGTCATAGAAAGCAAAGCCGGGTCACAAAGACCAAATCCGGGTCACAGAAACCAAAGCCAGGTCACAGAAACGAAAGCCGGGACACAGAAACCAAAGCCGGGTCACATAAACCAAAGCCGGGTCACAGAAACCAAAGTCGGGTCACAGAAACCAAAGCTGAATCACATAAACCAAAGCCGGGTCACAGAATCCAAAGCCGGATCACAGAAACCAAAGGCGGGTCACAAAAACCAAAGCCGGGTCCCAGAAACCAAAGCCGGGTCACAAAACCAAAGCCGGGTCACAGAAAACAAAGCCGGGTCAAAGAAACCAAAGCCAGGTCACAGAAACGAAAGCCGGGACACAGAAACCAAAGCCGGGTCACAGCAACCAAAGCTAGGTCACAGAAACCAAAGCTGGGTCACACAAACCAAAGCCGGGTCACAGAAACCAGAGTCGGGTCACAGAAACTAAAACCGGGTCACATAAACCAAAGCCGGGTCACGAAAGCCAAAGCCGGGTCACATAAACCAAAGCCGGGTCACGAAAGCCAAAGCCGGGTCACATAAACCAAAGCCGGGTCACGAAAGCCAAAGCCGGGTCACATAAACCAAAGCCGGGTCACGAAAGCCAAAGCCGGGTCACATAAACCAAAGCCGGGTCACGAAAGCCAAAGCCGGGTCACATAAACCAAAGCCGGGTCACGAAAGCCAAAGCCGGGTCACATAAACCAAAGCCGGGTCACGAAAGCCAAAGCCGGGTCACATAAACCAAAGCCGGGTCACGAAAGCCAAAGCCGGGTCACATAAACCAAAGCCGGGTCACGAAAGCCAAAGCCGGGTCACATAAACCAAAGCCGGGTCACGAAAGCCAAAGCCGGGTCACATAAACCAAAGCCGGGTCACGAAAGCCAAAGCCGGGTCACATAAACCAAAGCCGGGTCACGAAAGCCAAAGCCGGGTCACATAAACCAAAGCCGGGTCACGAAAGCCAAAGCCGGGTCACATAAACCAAAGCCGGGTCACGAAAGCCAAAGCCGGGTCACATAAACCAAAGCCGGGTCACGAAAGCCAAAGCCGGGTCACATAAACCAAAGCCGGGTCACGAAAGCCAAAGCCGGGTCACATAAACCAAAGCCGGGTCACGAAAGCCAAAGCCGGGTCACATAAACCAAAGCCGGGTCACGAAAGCCAAAGCCGGGTCACATAAACCAAAGCCGGGTCACGAAAGCCAAAGCCGGGTCACATAAACCAAAGCCGGGTCACGAAAGCCAAAGCCGGGTCACATAAACCAAAGCCGGGTCACGAAAGCCAAAGCCGGGTCACATAAACCAAAGCCGGGTCACGAAAGCCAAAGCCGGGTCACATAAACCAAAGCCGGGTCACGAAAGCCAAAGCCGGGTCACATAAACCAAAGCCGGGTCACGAAAGCCAAAGCCGGGTCACATAAACCAAAGCCGGGTCACGAAAGCCAAAGCCGGGTCACATAAACCAAAGCCGGGTCACGAAAGCCAAAGCCGGGTCACATAAACCAAAGCCGGGTCACGAAAGCCAAAGCCGGGTCACATAAACCAAAGCCGGGTCACAGAAAGCAAAGCCGGGTCACAGAAACCAAAGTCGGGTCACAGAACCAAGGCCGAGTCACAGAAACCAAAGCCAAGTCGCAGAAACCAAAGCCGGGTCACAGAAACCAAAGCCGGGTCATAGAAACCTAAGTCGGAGCACAGAAACCAAAGCCTGGTCATAGAAACCAAAGCCGGGCCACATAAACCAAAGCCGGGTCACAGAATCCAAAGCCGGATCACAGAAACCAAAGCAAAGTCACGGCAACCAAAGCCAGGTCACAGAACCAAAGCCGGGTCACAAAACCAAAGCGGGGTCACCGAAACCAAAGCGGGGTCAAAGAAACCAAAGCCAGGTCACATAAACCGAAGCCGGGTCACAGAAACCAAAGCCGGGTTACAAAAACCAAAGCCGGGTCACAAAACCAAAGCCCGGTCATAGAAACCAAAGCCAGGTCACATAAACCGAAGCCGGGTCACAGAAACCAAAGCCGGGTTACAAAAACCAAAGCCGGGTCACAAAACCAAAGCCCGGTCATAGAAACCAAAGCCAGGTCAGAGAAACCAAAGCCGGGTCAGAAAAACCATAGCCGGGTCACATAAACCAAATTTGGCTCACAGAATCCGGAGCTGGGTCACAGAAGTCAGAGCCGAGTCACAGAAACCAGAGCCGGGTCACAGAAACCAAAGCTAGGTCACTGAAACCTAAGCCGGGTCACAGAAACCAAAGCCAGGTAACAGAAACCAAAGCCGGGTCATAGAAAGCAAAGCCGGGTCACAGAAACCAAAGCCAGGTCACATAAACCAAAGCTGGGTCACATAAATTAAAGCCGGGTCACATAAACCAAAGCGGGGTGACAAAAACCAAAGCCAGGTGACAGAAACCAAAGCCGGATAACATAAACCAGAACCAAGTCACAAAAACCAAAGCCATGTCACATAACCCAAAACCAAGTCATAGAAACCAAAGACGAGTCACAGAATCCAGAGCCGGGTCACAGCAAACCAAAGCCAGGTCACTGGAACCAAAGCTGGGTCACAGAAACCAAAGACGGGTCAGAGAAACCAAAGCCGGATCACATAAACCAAAGCCGAGTCACAAAAACCAAAGCCGGGTCACAAAAACCAAATTTGGGTCACACAATCCGGAGCCGGGTCACAAAAATCAGAGCCGGGTCACAGAAACCAGAGCCGGGTCACAGGAACCAAAGCTGGGTAACAGGAACTAAAGCCGGGTCACCGAAACCAAAGCAAGGTCACAGAAACCAAAGCCAGGTCACTGAAACCTAAGCCGGGTAACACAAACCAAAGCCAGGTAACAGAAACCAAAGCCGGGTCCCTGGAAGCAAACCCGGGTCACATAAACCAAAGCCAGGTCACATGAACCAAAGCTGGGTCACAAAAATTAAAGCCGGGTCACAGAAACCAAAGCCGGGTCACAGAAACCAAAGCCGCGTCACAGAAACCAAAGCGGGTCACAGAAACCAACGCTGGTCACAGAAACCAAAGCAAGGTCACAGAAACCAAAGCCGGGTCACATAAACCAAAGCGGGATCACAAAAACCAAAGCCAGGTGACAGAAACCAAAGCCGGATAACATAAACCAGAACCAGGTCACAAACACCAAAGCCATGTCACATAACCCAAAACCAAGTCATAGAAACCAAAGCCGAGTCATAGAATCCACAGCCGGGTCACAGCAAACCAAAGCCAGGTCACAAGAACCAAAGCTGGGTCACAGAAACCAAAGACGGGTCAGAGAAACCAAAGCCGGATCACATAAACCAAAGCCGAGTCACAAAAACCAAAGCCGGGTCACAGAAACCAACGCCGAGTCACAGAAACCAAAGCCGGGTCACAGAAACCAAAACCGGGTTACAGAAACCAAAGCCGGGTCATGGACACCAAAGCCGGGTCACAGAAGCCAATGCCGGATCATTGAAACCAAAGCCGGGGCACAGAAACCAAAGCCGGGTCACAGAAACCAAAGCCGGGTCACAGAAACCAAAGCCGGGTCACAGAAACCAAAGCCGGG
>SZWC01003406.1:100177-122219 GCA_023375785.1 Penium margaritaceum
AGAAACCAAAGCCCGGTCATAGAAACCAAAGCCGGGTCAAAGAATCCAAAGCCGGATCACAGAAACCAAAGCCGGGTCACAGCAACCAAAGCCAGGTCATAGAACCAAAGCCGGGTCACAGAAAACAGAGCCGGGTCACAGAAACCAGAGCCGTGTCACGGAAACCAAAGCTGGGTCACAGAAACCAAAGCTGGGTCACGCAAACCAAAGCAGGTCACAGAAACCAAAGCCGGTCACATAAACCAAAGCTGGGTCACAGAAGCCAAAACCGGTCGCAGAAACCAAAGCGGGGTCACAAAAACCAAAGCCATGTCACAGAAACCAAAGCTAAGTCATAGACACCAAAGCCGAGTCACATAATCCATAGCCCGGTCACAGCAAACCAAAGCCAGGTCAGAGGAACCAAAGCTGTGTCACAGAAACCAAAGACAAGTCAGAGAAACCAACACCAAGTCACAGAAACCAAAGCCGGGTCACATAAACCAAAGTCAGGTTAGAGAAACCAAAGCCGGGTCACGGACACAAAAGCCGGGTCACAGAAGCCAAAGCCGGGTCATTGAAACCAAAGCCGGGTCACAGAAACCAAAGCCGGGTCACAGAAACCAAAGCCAACCACATAAACCAAAGCCGGGTCACAGAAACCAAAGTCAGGTCACATAAACCAAAGCCGGGTTACACAAACCAAAGCCAAGTTACAGAAACCAAAGCCAACCACATAAACCAAAGCCGGGTCACAGAAACCAAAGTCAGGTCACATAAACCAAAGCCGGGTTACACAAACCAAAGCCAAGTTACAGAAACCAAAGCCGGATCACAAAAACCAAAGCTGTGTCATAGAAACCGAAGCTGGGTCACAGAAACCAAACCCGGGCCACAGAAACCAAAGCCGGGTCAACAAACCAAAGCCAGAGCACAGCAACCAAAGCCCGGTTATTGAAACCAAAGCCGGGTCACATAAACCAAAGCCGGATCACAAAATCCAAAGCCGGATCACAGAAACCAAAGCCGGGTCACAGCAACCAAAGCTAGGTCACAGCACCAAGGCCGGGTCACAGAAACCAAAGCCAGGTCACAGAAACAAAAGCGGGGTCACAGGAACCAAAGCTGGGTCACAGAAACCAAAGCCGGGTCACATGAACCAAAGCCGGGTCACAAAAACCAAAGCCGGGTCAAAAAACCAAAGCCAGGTCATATAAACCAGAGCTGGATCAGAGAAACCAAAGCCGGGTCAGATAAGCCAAAGCCTGGTCACAGAAACCAAAGCCGGGTCACATAAACCAAATTTGGATAATAGAAACAAAAGCCGGGTCACAAAAACCAAAGCTGGGTCATAGAAACCAAAGCCGGGTCACAGAAACCAAAGTCGGGTCACGGAAACCAAAGCCGGGTCCACGAACCAAAGCCGGAGCACAGAAACCAAAGCTCGGTCATAGAAACCAAAGCCAGGTCACAGAATCCAAAGCCGGATCACAGAAACCAAAGCCGGGTCATAGCAACCAAAGCCAGGTCACATAACCAAAGCCGGGTCACATAAAACAGAGCCGGGTCACAGAAACCAGAGCCATGTCACAAAAGCCAAAGCTGGGTCACAGAAACCGAAGCCGGATCACAGAAACCAAAGCGGGTCACAGAAACCAAAGTCGGTCGCATAAACCAATGCTGGGTCACAGAAGCCAAAACCGGTTACAAAAACCAAAGCGGGGTCACAAAAACCAAAGCCAGGAGACAAAAACCAGAGCCGGATCACGTAAACCAGAACCAGGTCACAAAAACCAAAGCCATGTCACAGAAACCAAAGCCAAGTCATAGAAACCAAAGTCGGGTCACAGAAACCAATGCCGGGTCAAAGAAAGCATAGCCAAGTCATGTAAACCAAACCAAGGTCATAGAACCCAAAGCCGGGTCATGGAAACCAAAGCCGGGTCACAGAAACCAACACCGGGTCACAGAAACCAAAGCCGGGTCACAGAAACCAAAGCTGAATCACAGAAACCAAAGCCGGGTCATAGAAACCAAAGCCGGGTTACACAAACCAAAGCCGGGTCACAGAACCCAAACCCGGATCACCGAAAGATAAGCCGGGTCACAGCAACCAAAGCCAGGTCACAGAACCAAAGCCGGGTCAATGAAACCAAATCCAGGTCACAGAAACCAAAGCAAGGTCACCGAAACCAAAGCCGGGTCACAAGAGCCAAAGCCGGGTCACAGAAATCAAAGCCGGGTCACAGAGACCACAGCCGGGTCACAGAAACTAAAGCCGGGTCACAGAACCCAAAGCCGGGTCATCGAAACCAAAGCCGGGTCCCAGAAACCAACGCCAGGTCACAAAAACCAAAGCCGGGTCGCATAAACCAAAGCCGGGTCAGAGAAACCAAACCAGGTCATGGAAACCAAAGCCGGGTCCCAGAAACCAACGCCAGGTCACAAAAACCAAAGCCGGGTCGCATAAACCAAAGCCGGGTCAGAGAAACCAAACCAGGTCATGGAAACCAAAGCCGGGTCCCAGAAACCAACGCCAGGTCACAAAAACCAAAGCCGGGTCGCATAAACCAAAGCCGGGTCAGAGAAACCAAACCAGGTCATGGAAACCAAAGCCGGGTCCCAGAAACCAACGCCAGGTCACAAAAACCAAAGCCGGGTCGCATAAACCAAAGCCGGGTCAGAGAAACCAAACCAGGTCATGGAAACCAAAGCCGGGTCCCAGAAACCAACGCCAGGTCACAAAAACCAAAGCCGGGTCGCATAAACCAAAGCCGGGTCAGAGAAACCAAACCAGGTCATGGAAACCAAAGCCGGGTCCCAGAAACCAACGCCAGGTCACAAAAACCAAAGCCGGGTCGCATAAACCAAAGCCGGGTCAGAGAAACCAAACCAGGTCATGGAAACCAAAGCCGGGTCCCAGAAACCAACGCCAGGTCACAAAAACCAAAGCCGGGTCATGGAAACCAAAGCCGGGTCACAGAAACCAAAGCCGGGTGACATAACCCAAAGATGGGTCACATAAATTAAAGCCGGTCACAAAAACCAAAGCCGGGTCACAGAAACCAAAGCAGATCACAGAAACCAAAGCCGATCACAGAAACCAAAGCTAGGTCACAAAAACCAAAGCTGGGTCACATAAACCAAAGCGGGGTCACAAAAACCAAACCCAGTTGACAGAAACCAAAGCCGGATCACATAAACCAGAACCAGGTCACAAAAACCAAGGCCATGTCACATAAACCAAAGCCAAGTCATAGAAACCAAAGCGGAGTCGCAGAATCGACAGCCGGGTCACAGCACACCAAAGCCAGGTCACAGGAACCAAAGCTGGGTCACAGAAACCAAAGCAGGGTCACAGAAACCAAAGCCGGATAACAGAAACCAAAGCCTGGTCACAAAAACCAAGGCCGGGTCACAGAAACCAACGCCGCGTCACATAAACCAAAGCCGGGTCACAGAAACCAAAACCGGGTTAAAGAAACCAAAGCCAGGTCACGGACACCAAAGCCGGGTCACATAAGCCAAAGCCGGATCATTGAAACCAAAGCCCGGGCATAGAAACCAAAGCCGGGTCACAGAAACCAAAGCCGGGTCACAGAAACCAAAGCTGGGTCGCAGAACCCAAAGTCGGGTCACACAAACCAAAGCCGGGGCACATAAACCAAAGCTGGGTCATAGAAACCAAAGCCGGGTCACAAAAACCAAAGCCGGGTCACAGAAACCAAAGCCGGGTTACAAAAACCAAAGCCGGGTCACAGAAACCAAAGCCGGGTTACAAAAACCAAAGCCGGGTCACAGAAACCAAAGCCGGGTTACAAAAACCAAAGCCGGGTCACAGAAACCAAAGCCGGGTTACAAAAACCAAAGCCGGGTCACAGAAACCAAAGCCGGGTTACAAAAACCAAAGCCGGGTCACAGAAACCAAAGCCGGGTTACAAAAACCAAAGCCGGGTCACAGAAACCAAAGCCGGGTTACAAAAACCAAAGCCGGGTCACAGAAACCAAAGCCGGGTTACAAAAACCAAAGCCGGGTCACAGAAACCAAAGCCGGGTTACAAAAACCAAAGCCGGGTCACAGAAACCAAAGCCGGGTTACAAAAACCAAAGCCGGGTCACAGAAACCAAAGCCGGGTTACAAAAACCAAAGCCGGGTCACAGAAACCAAAGCCGGGTTACAAAAACCAAAGCCGGGTCACAGAAACCAAAGCCGGGTTACAAAAACCAAAGCCGGGTCACAGAAACCAAAGCCGGGTTACAAAAACCAAAGCCGGGTCACAGAAACCAAAGCCGGGTTACAAAAACCAAAGCCGGGTCACAGAAACCAAAGCCGGGTTACAAAAACCAAAGCCGGGTCACAGAAACCAAAGCCGGGTTACAAAAACCAAAGCCGGGTCACAGAAACCAAAGCCGGGTCACAGCAATCAAAGACGGGTAACACAAACCAAAGCCGGGTCACAAAAACCAAAGCCGGGTCACAGAAACCAAAGCCGGGTCACATAAACAAAAGCTGGCCCATAGAAAATAAAGCCGGATCACAGAAACCAAAGCTGGGTCACACAAACCAAAGCCGGGTCACGGAAACCAAAGTGGGTCAAATAAACCAAAGCCAGTCACAGAATACAAAGCTGGGTCACAGAAACCAAAGCCGGTCACAGAAACCAAAGTGGGGACACAAAAACCAAAGCCAGGTGACAGAAACCAAAGCCGGTTCACATAAACCAGAACCAAGTCACAAAAACCAATACCATGTCACAGAAATCAAAGCCAAGCCATAGAAACAAAAGCCGAGTCATAGAATCCTGAGCCGGGTCACAACATACCAAACCCAGGTAACATGAACCAAAGCGGGAAACAGAAACCAAAGCCGGGTCAGAGAAACCAAAGCTAGATCACGTAACCCAAAGCCGGGTCACAAAAACCAAAGCCGGGTCACACAAGCCAACGCCGAGTCAGAGAAACCAGAGCCGGGTCACAGAATCCAAAGCCGGGTTATAGAAACCAAAGCCGGGTCATGGACACCAAAGCCGGGTCACAGAAGCCAAAGCCGGATCATTGAAACCAAAGGCGGGTCACAGAAACCAAAGCCGGGTCACAGAAACCAAAGCTGGGTTACGGAACCCAAAGTCGGGTCATAACGACAAAGCCGGGTCACAAAGACCAAAGCCGGGTCACAGAACCCAAAGTCGGGTCATAGTAACCAAAGCCGATTCACATAAACCAAACCCGGGTCATAGAAACCAAAGCCGGGTCACAGAAACCAAAGCCGGGTCACGGAAACCAAAGCTGGGTCAACGAACCAAAGCCGGAGCACAGAAAACAAAGCCTGGTCATAGAAACCAAAGCCGGGTCATAGAATCCAAAGCCGGATCATAGAAACCAAAGCCGGGTCACAGCAACCAAAGCCAGGTCATAGAACCAAAGCCGGGTCACAGAAAACAGAGCCGGGTCACAGAAACCAGAGCCGTGTCACAGAAACCAAAGCTGGGTCACAGAAACCAAAGCCGGATCACAGAAACCAAAGCAGGTAACAGAAACCAAAGCCGGTCACATCAACCAAAGCTGGGTCACATAAGCCAAAACCGGTCACAAAAACCAAAGCGG
This sequence comes from Penium margaritaceum, assembly GCA_023375785.1. Lineage (NCBI taxonomy): Eukaryota > Viridiplantae > Streptophyta > Zygnematophyceae > Desmidiales > Peniaceae > Penium > Penium margaritaceum. The sequence goes on from SZWC01003406.1 coordinate 105,761, forward strand.
GGTCAAAAAAAACAAACCAGGTGACAGAAACCAGAGCCGGATCACATAAACCAGAATTGGGTCACAAAAACCAAAGCCATGTCATAGAAACCAAAGCCAAGTCATAGACACCAAAGCCGAGTCACATAATCCAGAGCCGGGTCACAGCAAACCAAAGTCCGGTCATAGGAACCAAAGCTGGGTCACATAAACCAAAGCCGAGTCAGAGAAACCAACATCGAGTCACAGAAACCAAAGCCGGGTCACAGAAACCAAAGTCAGGTTAGAGAAACCAAAGCCGGGTCACGGACACCAAAGCCGGGTCACGGAAGCCAAAGCCGGGTCATTGAAACCAAAGCCGGGTCACAGAAACCAAATCCGGGTCACAGAAACCAAAGCCGGTCACAGAAACCAAAGCCGGGTCACAGAAACCAAAGTCAGGTCACCTAAACCAATGCTGGGTCACAGAAACCAAAGCCAAGTCACACAAACCAAATCCGGGTCACAGAAACCAAAGCCGGTCACAGAAACCAAAGCCGGGTCACAGAAACCAAAGTCAGGTCACCTAAACCAATGCTGGGTCACAGAAACCAAAGCCAAGTCACACAAACCAAATCCGGGTCACAAAAACCAAAGCTGGGTCATAGAAACCAAAGCTGGGTCACAGAAACCAAAGCCGGGTCACAGAAACCAAAGCCGGTCAACAAACCAAAGCCGGAGCACAGCAACCAAAGCCTGGTTATAGAAACCAAAGCCGGGTCACATAAACCAAAGCCGGATCACATAATCCAAAGCCGGATCACAGAAACCAAAGCCGGGTCACAGCAACCAAAGCTAGGTCACAGCACCAAGTCCGGGTCACAGAAACCAAAGCCAGGTTAGAGAAACAAAAGCGGGGTCACAGAAACCAAAGCCGGGTCACAGAAACAAAAGCCGGGTCACATGAACCAAAGCCGGGTCACAACAACCAAAGCCGGGTCACAGAAACCAAAGCCGGGTCACAGAAACAAAAGCCGGGTCACATGAACCAAAGCCGGGTCACAACAACCAAAGCCGGGTCAAAAAACCAAAGCCGGGTCATATAAACAAAAGCTGGGTCAGAGAAACCAAAGCCAGGTCAGAGAAGCCAAAGCCTGGTCACAGAAACCAAAGCTGGGTCACATAAACCAAATTTGGATCACAGAAACCAAAGCCGAGTCACAGAAACCAAAGCTGGGTCATAGAAACCAAAGCCGGGTCACAGAAACCAAAGTCGGGTCATAGAAACCAAAGCCAGGTCCACGAACCAAAGCCGGAGCACAGAAACCAAAGCTCAGTCATAGAAACTAAAGCCGGGTCACAGAATCCAAAGCCGAATCACATAAACCAAAGCCGGGTCACAGCAACCAAAGCCAGGTCACATAACCAAAGCCGGGTCACATAAAACAAAGCCGGGTCACAGAAACCAGAGCCATGTCACAGAAGCCAAAGCTGGGTCACATAAACCAAAGCCGGATCACAGAAACCAAAGCGGGTCACAGAAACCAAAGTCGGTCACATAAACCAAAGCCGGGTCACAGAAACCAGAGCCATGTCACAGAAGCCAAAGCTGGGTCACATAAACCAAAGCCGGATCACAGAAACCAAAGCGGGTCACAGAAACCAAAGTCGGTCACATAAACCAAAGCTGGTTCACAAAAGCCAAAACCGGTCACATAAACCAAAGCGGGGTCACAAAAACCAAAGCCAGGTGACAGAAACCAGAGCCGGATCACATAAACCAGAACCAGGTCGCAAGAACCAAAGCCATGTCACAGAAACCAAAGCCAAGTCATAGAAACCAAAGTCGGGTCACAGAAACCAATGCCGGGTCAAAGAAAGCATAGCCAAGTCATGTAAACCAAAGCCAGGTCACAAAAACCAAATGCGGGTCGTAGAAACCAAAGCCGGGTCACAGAAACCAACACCGGGTCACATAAACCAAAGCCGGGTCACAAAAACCAAAGCTGAATCACAGAAACCAAAGCCGGGTCACAGAAACCAAAGCCAGGTCAACGAACCAAAGCCGGAGCACAGAAACCAATGCCCGGTCATAGAAACCAAAGCCGGGTCACAGAAGCCAACGCCGGGTCACAGAATCCAAACCCGCATCACCGAAACATAAGCCAGGTCACAGCAACCAAAGCCAGGTCACAGAACCAAAGCCGGGTCAATGAAACCAAATCCAGGTCACAGAAACCAAAGCGGGGTCACCGAAACCAAAGCCGGGTCACAAAAACCAAAGCCGAGTCACAGAAACCAAAGCCGGGTCACAAAAACCAAAGCTGGGTCACAGAAACCAAAGCCGGGTCCTAGAAACCAACGCCGGGTCACAAAAACCAAAGCCGGGTCACAGAACGAAAGCCGGGTCATAGAAACCAATGCCGGGTCACAGAACCCAAAGCCGGGTCACAAAAACCAAAGCCGGGTCACAGAACGAAAGCCGGGTCATAGAAACCAATGCCGGGTCACAGAAACCAAAGCCGGGTCACATAAACCAAAGCCGGGTCACAGAAACCAAAGCCGGGTCACAGACACCAAAGCCGAGTCACAGAAACTAAACCGGGTCACAAAAACCAAAGCCGGGTCACAGAAACCAAAGCTGGGTCACAGAAACCAAAACCGGGTCACATACAGAAAAGCAGGGTCACAAAAACCAAAGCCGGTCACAGAAACCAAAGCCGGGTCACATAAACCAAAGCCGGGTCAAATAAACCAAAGTCGGGTCATTGAAACCAAAGCCAGGTCACATAAACCAAAGCCGGGTCACAGCAACCAAAGCCGGGTCACAGAAACCAAAGCCGAAGCACAGAAACAAAAGCCGAGTCACACAAAACAAACCGGGTCACAGAAAGCAAAGCCGGGTCACACAGACCAAAGCCGGGTCACAGAAACTAAAGCCAGGCCAGAGAAACGAAAGCCGGGTCACAGAAACGAAAGCCGGGTCATATTAACCAAAGCCCGGTCACAGAAACCAAAGTCGGGTCACAGAAACCAAGGCCGGGTCATAGAAACCAAAGCCATGTCGCAGAAACCAAAGCCGGGTCACAGAAACCAAAGCCGGGTCATGGAAACCAAAGCTGGGTCACAGAAACCAAAGCCGGGTGACAGAAACCAAACCCAGGTCAACAATCCAAGTCGGAGCACAGAAACCAAAGCCTGGTCATAGAAACAAAAGTCGGGTCACATAAACCAAAGCCGGGTTGCAGAATCCAAAGTCGGATCACATAAACCAAAGCCGGGTCACAGCAACCAAAACCATGTCACAAAACCAAAGCCGGGTCACAGAAACCAAATCGGGATCACAGAAACCAAAGCGGGGTCACAGAAATCAAAGCCGGGTCACAGAAACCGAAGCCAGGTCACATAAATCAAAGCCGGGTCACAAAAACCAAAGCCGGGTCACGAAACTAAAGCCGGGTCATAGAAACTAAAGCCAGGTCAGAGACACCAAAGCCGGGTCAGAGAAACCAAAGCCGGGTCAGAGAAACCAAAGCCGGGTCAGAGAAACCAAAGCCGGGTCAGAGAAACCAAAGCCGGGTCAGAGAAACCAAAGCCGGGTCAGAGAAACCAAAGCCGGGTCAGAGAAACCAAAGCCGGGTCAGAGAAACCAAAGCCGGGTCAGAGAAACCAAAGCCGGGTCAGAGAAACCAAAGCCGGGTCAGAGAAACCAAAGCCGGGTCAGAGAAACCAAAGCCGGGTCAGAGAAACCAAAGCCGGGTCAGAGAAACCAAAGCCGGGTCAGAGAAACCAAAGCCGGGTCAGAGAAACCAAAGCCGGGTCAGAGAAACCAAAGCCGGGTCAGAGAAACCAAAGCCGGGTCAGAGAAACCAAAGCCGGGTCAGAGAAACCAAAGCCGGGTCAGAGAAACCAAAGCCGGGTCAGAGAAACCAAAGCCGGGTCAGAGAAACCAAAGCCGGGTCAGAGAAACCAAAGCCGGGTCAGAGAAACCAAAGCCGGGTCAGAGAAACCAAAGCCGGGTCAGAGAAACCAAAGCCGGGTCAGAGAAACCAAAGCCGGGTCAGAGAAACCAAAGCCGGGTCAGAGAAACCAAAGCCGGGTCAGAGAAACCAAAGCCGGGTCAGAGAAACCAAAGCCGGGTCAGAGAAACCAAAGCCGGGTCAGAGAAACCAAAGCCGGGTCAGAGAAACCAAAGCCGGGTCAGAGAAACCAAAGCCGGGTCAGAGAAACCAAAGCCGGGTCAGAGAAACCAAAGCCGGGTCAGAGAAACCAAAGCCGGGTCAGAGAAACCAAAGCCGGGTCAGAGAAACCAAAGCCGGGTCAGAGAAACCAAAGCCGGGTCAGAGAAACCAAAGCCGGGTCAGAGAAACCAAAGCCGGGTCAGAGAAACCAAAGCCGGGTCAGAGAAACCAAAGCCGGGTCAGAGAAACCAAAGCCGGGTCAGAGAAACCAAAGCCGGGTCAGAGAAACCAAAGCCGGGTCAGAGAAACCAAAGCCGGGTCAGAGAAACCAAAGCCGGGTCAGAGAAACCAAAGCCGGGTCAGAGAAACCAAAGCCGGGTCAGAGAAACCAAAGCCGGGTCAGAGAAACCAAAGCCGGGTCAGAGAAACCAAAGCCGGGTCAGAGAAACCAAAGCCGGGTCAGAGAAACCAAAGCCGGGTCAGAGAAACCAAAGCCGGGTCAGAGAAACCAAAGCCGGGTCAGAGAAACCAAAGCCGGGTCAGAGAAACCAAAGCCGGGTCAGAGAAACCAAAGCCGGGTCAGAGAAACCAAAGCCGGGTCAGAGAAACCAAAGCCGGGTCAGAGAAACCAAAGCCGGGTCAGAGAAACCAAAGCCGGGTCAGAGAAACCAAAGCCGGGTCAGAGAAACCAAAGCCGGGTCAGAGAAACCAAAGCCGGGTCAGAGAAACCAAAGCCGGGTCAGAGAAACCAAAGCCGGGTCAGAGAAACCAAAGCCGGGTCAGAGAAACCAAAGCCGGGTCAGAGAAACCAAAGCCGGGTCAGAGAAACCAAAGCCGGGTCAGAGAAACCAAAGCCGGGTCAGAGAAACCAAAGCCGGGTCAGAGAAACCAAAGCCGGGTCAGAGAAACCAAAGCCGGGTCAGAGAAACCAAAGCCGGGTCAGAGAAACCAAAGCCGGGTCAGAGAAACCAAAGCCGGGTCAGAGAAACCAAAGCCGGGTCAGAGAAACCAAAGCCGGGTCAGAGAAACCAAAGCCGGGTCAGAGAAACCAAAGCCGGGTCAGAGAAACCAAAGCCGGGTCAGAGAAACCAAAGCCGGGTCAGAGAAACCAAAGCCGGGTCAGAGAAACCAAAGCCGGGTCAGAGAAACCAAAGCCGGGTCAGAGAAACCAAAGCCGGGTCAGAGAAACCAAAGCCGGGTCAGAGAAACCAAAGCCGGGTCAGAGAAACCAAAGCCGGGTCAGAGAAACCAAAGCCGGGTCAGAGAAACCAAAGCCGGGTCAGAGAAACCAAAGCCGGGTCAGAGAAACCAAAGCCGGGTCAGAGAAACCAAAGCCGGGTCAGAGAAACCAAAGCCGGGTCAGAGAAACCAAAGCCGGGTCAGAGAAACCAAAGCCGGGTCAGAGAAACCAAAGCCGGGTCAGAGAAACCAAAGCCGGGTCAGAGAAACCAAAGCCGGGTCAGAGAAACCAAAGCCGGGTCAGAGAAACCAAAGCCGGGTCAGAGAAACCAAAGCCGGGTCAGAGAAACCAAAGCCGGGTCAGAGAAACCAAAGCCGGGTCAGAGAAACCAAAGCCGGGTCAGAGAAACCAAAGCCGGGTCAGAGAAACCAAAGCCGGGTCAGAGAAACCAAAGCCGGGTCAGAGAAACCAAAGCCGGGTCAGAGAAACCAAAGCCGGGTCAGAGAAACCAAAGCCGGGTCAGAGAAACCAAAGCCGGGTCAGAGAAACCAAAGCCGGGTCAGAGAAACCAAAGCCGGGTCAGAGAAACCAAAGCCGGGTCAGAGAAACCAAAGCCGGGTCAGAGAAACCAAAGCCGGGTCAGAGAAACCAAAGCCGGGTCAGAGAAACCAAAGCCGGGTCAGAGAAACCAAAGCCGGGTCAGAGAAACCAAAGCCGGGTCAGAGAAACCAAAGCCGGGTCAGAGAAACCAAAGCCGGGTCAGAGAAACCAAAGCCGGGTCAGAGAAACCAAAGCCGGGTCAGAGAAACCAAAGCCGGGTCAGAGAAACCAAAGCCGGGTCAGAGAAACCAAAGCCGGGTCAGAGAAACCAAAGCCGGGTCAGAGAAACCAAAGCCGGGTCAGAGAAACCAAAGCCGGGTCAGAGAAACCAAAGCCGGGTCAGAGAAACCAAAGCCGGGTCAGAGAAACCAAAGCCGGGTCAGAGAAACCAAAGCCGGGTCAGAGAAACCAAAGCCGGGTCAGAGAAACCAAAGCCGGGTCAGAGAAACCAAAGCCGGGTCAGAGAAACCAAAGCCGGGTCAGAGAAACCAAAGCCGGGTCAGAGAAACCAAAGCCGGGTCAGAGAAACCAAAGCCGGGTCAGAGAAACCAAAGCCGGGTCAGAGAAACCAAAGCCGGGTCAGAGAAACCAAAGCCGGGTCAGAGAAACCAAAGCCGGGTCAGAGAAACCAAAGCCGGGTCAGAGAAACCAAAGCCGGGTCAGAGAAACCAAAGCCGGGTCAGAGAAACCAAAGCCGGGTCAGAGAAACCAAAGCCGGGTCAGAGAAACCAAAGCCGGGTCAGAGAAACCAAAGCCGGGTCAGAGAAACCAAAGCCGGGTCAGAGAAACCAAAGCCGGGTCAGAGAAACCAAAGCCGGGTCAGAGAAACCAAAGCCGGGTCAGAGAAACCAAAGCCGGGTCAGAGAAACCAAAGCCGGGTCAGAGAAACCAAAGCCGGGTCAGAGAAACCAAAGCCGGGTCAGAGAAACCAAAGCCGGGTCAGAGAAACCAAAGCCGGGTCAGAGAAACCAAAGCCGGGTCAGAGAAACCAAAGCCGGGTCAGAGAAACCAAAGCCGGGTCAGAGAAACCAAAGCCGGGTCAGAGAAACCAAAGCCGGGTCAGAGAAACCAAAGCCGGGTCAGAGAAACCAAAGCCGGGTCAGAGAAACCAAAGCCGGGTCAGAGAAACCAAAGCCGGGTCACAGAAACTAAAGCCGGGTCACAGAAACCAAAGCCGGGTCACATAAACCAAAGCCGGGTCATAGAAACCAAAGCGGGTCACATAAACCAAAGCCAGTCACAGAAACCAAAGCAGGGTCACATAAACCAAAGCCGGGTCAAAGAAACCAAAGCGGGGTCACAAAAACCAAAGCCAGGTGACAGAAACCAAAGCCGGATCACATAAACCAGAACCAGGTCACAAAAACCAAAGCCATGTCACAGAAACCAAAGTCGGGTCACAGAAACCAATGCCGGGTCAAAGAAAGCATAGCCAAGTCACGTAAACCAAAGCCAGGTCAAAGAAACCAAAGCCGGGTCATAGAAACCAAAGCCGGGTCACAGAAACCAACACCGGGTCACAGAATCCAGAGCCGGGTCACAGAAACCAAAGCTGAATCACAGAAACCAAAGCCAGGTCTCAAAAACCAAAGCCGGGTCAACGAACCAAAGCCGGAGCACATAAACCAAAGCCCGGTCATAGAAACCAAAGCCGGGTCACAGAAACCAAAGCCGGGTCACAAAATCCAAACCCAGATCACGGAAACATAAGCCGGGTCACAGCAACCAAAGACAGGTCACAGAACCAAAGCCGGGTCAATGAAACCAAATCCAGGTCACAGAAACCAAAGCGGCGTCACCAAAACCAAAGCCGGGTCACAGAAACCAAAGCCGGGTCACGGAAACCAAAGCCGGGTCACTGAAGCCAAAGCTGGGTCACAGAAACCATAGCCGGGTCCAAGAAACCAACGCCGGGTCACAAAAACCAAAGCCGGGTCACGCAACCAAAGCCGGTCATAGAAACCAAAGCCGGGTTACAGAAACCAAAGCCGGGTCAGAGAAACCAAACCAGGTCACAGAAACCAAAGCCGGGTCACAGAAACCAAAGCCGGGTCACAGAAACGAAAACCGAGTCAAAGAAACCGGAGCCGGGTCACAGAAACTAAAGCCCGGTCACATAAACCAACGCCGGGTCATGGAAACCAAAGCTGGGTCACAGACACCAAAGCCGGGTCACAGAAACTAAACCGGGTCACAAAAACCAAAGCCGGGTCACAGAAACCAAAGCTGGTTCACAGAAACCAAAACCGGGTCACATAAAGAAAAGCAGGGTCACAACGACCAAAGCCGGTCACAGAAACCAAAGCCAGGTCACAGAAACCAAAGCCGGGTCACATAAACCAAAGCCAGGTCATTGAAACCAAAGCCAGGTCACAGAAACCAAAGCCGGGTCACAGCAACCAAAGCCGGGTTACTGAAACCAAAGCCGGATCACATAAACAAAAGCCGAGTCACAGAAAACAAAGCCGGGTCACAGAAAGCAAAGCCTGGTCACACAGACCAAAGCCGGGTCATAGAAACTAAAGCCAGGCCAGAGAAACGAAAGCCGGGTCACAGAAACCAAAGCCGGGTCACATAAACCAAAACCCGGTCACAGAAACTAAAGTCGGGTCACAGAAACCAAGGCCGGGTCACAGAAACCAAAGCCAAGTCGCACAAACCAAAGCCGGGTCACAGAAACCAAAGCCGGGTCATAGAAACCAAAGCCGGGTCACAGAAACCAAAACCCGGAGACAGAAACCATACCCGGGTCAGCGATCCAAGTCGGAGAACAGAAACCAAAGCCTGATCATACAAACCAAAGCCAGGTCACATAAACCAAAACCGGGTCACAGAACCCAAAGTCGGATCACATAAACCAAAGCCAGGTCACAGCAACCAAAGCCAGGTCATAGAACCAAAGCCGGGTCACAAAAACCAAATCGAGATCACAGAAACCAAAGCGGGGTCACGGAAACCAAAGCCGGGTCACAGAAACCGAAGCCGATTCACAGAAACCAAAGCCGGGTCATAGAAACCAAAGCCGGGTCAGAGAAACCAAAGCCGGGTCATAGAAACCAAAGCCGGGTCACAGAAACCAAAGCCGATTCACAGAAACCAAAGCCGGGTCATAGAAACCAAAGCCGGGTCAGAGAAACCAAAGCCGGGTCATAGAAACCAAAGCCGGGTCACAGAAACCAAAGCCGTGTCACATCAACCAAATTTGGGTCACAGAAACCAGGGCCGGGTCACATAAATCAGAGCCGGGTCACATAAACCAGAGCCGGGTCACAGGAACCAAAGCCGGATCACATGAACTAAAGTTGGGTCACAGAAACCAAAGCAGGGTCACAGACACCAAAGCCGGGTCACAGAAACCAAAGCCAGGTCAGAGAAACCAAAGCCGGGTAATAGAAACCAAAGCCGGGTCAGAGAAACCAAAGCCGGGTCACATAAACCAAAGATGGGTCACAGAAATTAAAGCCGGGTCACAGAAACCAAAGCCGGGACACATAAACCAAAGCCGGGTCACAAAACCCAATGCGGATAACAGAAACCAAAGCCGGTCACAAAAACCAAAGCTTGGTCACAGAAACCAAAGCCGGGTCACATAAACCAAAGCGGGGTCACAAAAACCAAAGCCAGGTGACAGAAACCAAAGCCGGGTCACAAAAACCAAAGCTTGGTCACAGAAACCAAAGCCGGGTCACATAAACCAAAGCGGGGTCACAAAAACCAAAGCCAGGTGACAGAAACCAAAGCCGGATCACATAAACCAGAACCAGGTCACAAAAACCAAAGCCATGTCACATAAACCAAATCCAAGTCATAGAAACCAAAGACGAGTCACAGAATCCACAGCCGGGTCACAACAAACCAAAACCAGGTCATAGAAACCAAAGCTGGGTCACAGAAACCAAAGCCGGGTCCCAGAAACCAAAGCCGGATCACAGAAACCAAAGGCGGGTCACAAAAACCAAAGCCGGGTCACAGAAACCAACGCCGAGTCACATAAACCAAAGCCGGGTCACAGACACCAAAACCGGGTTACAGAAACCAAAGCCGGGTCACGGACACCAAAGCTGGGTCACATAAGCCAAAGCCGGATCATTGAAACCAAAGCCGGGGCACAGAAACCAAAGCCGGGTCACAGAAACCAAAGCCGGGTCACAGAAACCAAAGCTGGGTCGCAGAGACCAAAGTCGGGTCACATAAACCAAAGCCGGGCCACATAAACCAAAGCTGGGTCATAGAAACCAAAGCCGGGTCAGAGAAACCAAAGCCGGGGCACAGAAACCAAAGCCGGGTCACGGACACCAAAGCTGGGTCACATAAGCCAAAGCCGGATCATAGAAACCAAAGCCGGGGCACAGAAACCAAAGCCGGGTCACGGACACCAAAGCTGGGTCACATAAGCCAAAGCCGGATCATAGAAACCAAAGCCGGGGCACAGAAACCAAAGCCGGGTCACGGACACCAAAGCTGGGTCACATAAGCCAAAGCCGGATCATAGAAACCAAAGCCGGGGCACAGAAACCAAAGCCGGGTCACGGACACCAAAGCTGGGTCACATAAGCCAAAGCCGGATCATAGAAACCAAAGCCGGGGCACAGAAACCAAAGCCGGGTCACGGACACCAAAGCTGGGTCACATAAGCCAAAGCCGGATCATAGAAACCAAAGCCGGGGCACAGAAACCAAAGCCGGGTCACGGACACCAAAGCTGGGTCACATAAGCCAAAGCCGGATCATAGAAACCAAAGCCGGGGCACAGAAACCAAAGCCGGGTCACGGACACCAAAGCTGGGTCACATAAGCCAAAGCCGGATCATAGAAACCAAAGCCGGGGCACAGAAACCAAAGCCGGGTCACGGACACCAAAGCTGGGTCACATAAGCCAAAGCCGGATCATAGAAACCAAAGCCGGGGCACAGAAACCAAAGCCGGGTCACGGACACCAAAGCTGGGTCACATAAGCCAAAGCCGGATCATAGAAACCAAAGCCGGGGCACAGAAACCAAAGCCGGGTCACGGACACCAAAGCTGGGTCACATAAGCCAAAGCCGGATCATAGAAACCAAAGCCGGGGCACAGAAACCAAAGCCGGGTCACGGAACCCAAATTCGGGTCACGATGACCAAAGCCGGGTCACAAAGACCAAAGCCGGGTCACAGAACCCAAAGTCGGGTCACAGTAACCAAAGCCGGGTCACAAAAACCAAAGCCGGTTCATAGAAACCAAAGCCGGGTCACAGAAACCAAAGCCGGGTCACGGAAACCAAAGCCGGGTCAACGAACCAAAGCCGGAGCACAAAAACCAAAGCCCGGTCATAGAAACCAAAGCCGGGTCAAAGAATCCAAAGCCGGATCACAGAAACCAAAGCCGGGTCACAGCAACCAAAGCCAGGTCATAGAACCAAAGCCGGGTCACAGAAAACAGAGCCGGGTCACAGAAACCAGAGCCGTGTCACGGAAACCAAAGCTGGGTCACAGAAACCAAAGCCGGGTCACGGAAACCAAAGCAGGTCACAGAAACCAAAGCCGGTCACATAAACCAAAGCTGGGTCATAGAAGCCAAAACCGGTCGGAGAAACCAAAGCGGGGTCACAAAAACCAAAGCCATGTCACAGAAACCAAAGCCAAGTCATGAACACCAAAGCCAAGTCACAGAATCCATAGCCGGGTCACAGCAAACCAAAGCCAGGTCACAGGAACCAAAGCTGTGTCACATAAACCAAAGACAAGTCAGAGAAACCAACACCGAGTCACAGAAACCAAAGCCGGGTCACAGAAACCAACGCCGGGTCCTAGAAACCAACGCCGGGTCACAAAAACCAAATCCGGGTCACAGAACCAAAGCCGGGTCATAGAAACCAATGTCGGGTCACAGAAACCAAAGCCGGGTCAGAGAAACCAAACCAGGTCACATAAACCAAAGCCGGGTCACATAAACCAACGCCGGGTCACAGAAACCAAAGCCGGGTCACAGAAACGAAAACCGGGTCACAGAAACCGGAGCCGGGTCACAGAAACTAAAGCCGGGTCACATAAACCAAAGCCGGGTCACGGAAACCAAAGCCGGGTCACAGACACCAAAGCCGAGTCACATAAACTAAACCGGGTCACAAAAACCAAGGCCGGGTCACAGAAACCAAAGCTGGGTCACAGAAACCAAAACCGGGTCACATACAGAAAAGCAGGGTCACAAAAACCAAAGCCTGTCACAGAAACCAAAGCCGGGTCACATAAACCAAAGCCGGGTCACATAAACCAAAGTCGGGTCATTGAAACCAAAGCCAGGTCACATAAACCAAAGCCGGGTCGCAGCAACCAAAGCCGGGTCACAAAAACCAAAGCCGAAACACAGAAACAAAAGCCGAGTCACTGAAAACAAACCGGGTCACAGAAAGCAAAGCCGGGTCACACAGACCAAAGCCGGGTCACAGAAACTAAAGCCAGGCCAGAGAAACGAAAGCCGGGTCACACAAACCAAAGCCGGGTCACATTAACCAAAGCCCGGTCACACAAACCAAAGTCGGGTCATAGAAACCAAGGCCGGGTCACAGAAACAAAAGCCAAGTCGCAGAAACCAAAGCCGGGTCACAGAAACCAAAGCCGGGTCATGGAAACCAAAGCTGGGTCACAGAAACCAAAGCCGGGTGACAGAAACAGAACCCGGGTCAACAATCCAAGTCAGAGCACAGAAACCAAAGCCTGGTCATAGAAACAAAAGTCGGGTCACATAAACCAAAGCCGGGTTACAGAATCCAAAGTCGGATCACATAAACCAAAGCCGGGTCACAGCAACCAAAACCAGGTCACAAAACCAAAGCCGGGTCACAGAAACCAAATCGGGATCACAGAAACCAAAGCGGGGTCACAGAAATCAAAGCCGGGTCACAGAAACCGAAGCCAGGTCACAGAAATCAAAGCCGGGTCACAAAAACCAAAGCCGGGTCACAAAACCAATGCCGGGTCATAGAAACCAAAGCCGGGTCAGAGAAACCAAAGCCGGGTCAGAGAAACCAAAGCCGGGTCACAGAAACCAAAGTCGTGTCACATAAACCAAATTTGGGTCACAGAAACCAGAACCGGGTCACAGAAATCAGAGCTGGGTCACATAAACCAGAGCCGGGTCACAGTAACCAAAGCCGGGTCACAGGAACTAATGCTGGGTCACAGAAACCAAAGCAGGGTCACATAAACCAAAGCCGGGTCACAGAAACCAAAGCCAGGTCACAGAAACCAAAGCCAGGTAACAGAAACCAAAGCCGGGTCACAGAAACCAAAGCCGGGTCACAGAAACCAAAGCCAGGTCACAGAAACCAAAGCCAGGTAACAGAAACCAAAGCCGGGTCACGGAAACCAAAGCCGGGTCACAGGAACCAAAGCCGGGCCACATAAACCAAAGATGGGTCACAGAAACAAAAGCCGGGTCACAGAAACCAAAGCCGGGTCACAGAAACCAGGGCCGGGTCACAGAAACCAAAGCGGATCACAGAAACCAAAGCCGGTCACAGAAACCAAAGCTAGGTCAGAGAAACCAAAGCCGGGTCACATAAACCAAAGCGGGGTCACAAAAACCAAAGCCAGGTGATAGAAACCAAAGCTGGATCACATAAACCAGAACCAGGTCACAAAAACCAAAGCCATGTCACATAAACCAAAGCCAAGTCATAGAAACCAAAGCCGAGTCACAGAATGGACAGCCGGGTCACAGCACACCAGACCCAGGTCACAGGAACCAAAACTGGGTCACAGAAACCAAAACCGGGTCAGAGAAACCAAAGCCGGATCACAGAAACCAAAGCCGGGTCACAAAAACCAAGGCCGGGTCACAGAAACCAACGCCGAGTCACATAAACCAGAGCCGGGTCGTAGAAACAAAAACAGGGTTACAGAAACCAAAGCCGGGTCACGGACACCAAAGCTGGGTCACATAAGCCAAAACCAGATCATTGAAACAAAAGCCGGGGCATAGAAACCAAAGCCGGGTCACATAAACCAAAGCCGGGTCACAGAAACCAAAGCTGGGTCGCAGAAACCAAAGTCGGGTCACACAAACCAAAGCTGGGCCACATAAACCAAAGCTGGGTCATAGAATCCAAAGCCGGGTCACAGAAACCAAAGCCTGGTCACATAAACCAAAGCCGGGTCAACGATCCAAAACCGGAGCACAGAAACCATAGCCGGGTCACATAAAAACAAAGCCGGGTCACATAAACCAAAGCCGAGTCACATAATCCAAAGCCGGATGACAGAAACAAAAGCCGGGTCACAGCAACCAAAGCCAGGTCATAGAACCAAAGCCGGGTCACAGAAACCAAAGCGGGGTCACCTAAACCAAAGCGGGGTCACACAAACCAAAGCCGGGTCACAGAAACCAAAGCGGGGTCACCTAAACCAAAGCGGGGTCACACAAACCAAAGCCGGGTCACAGAAACCAAAGCGGGGTCACCTAAACCAAAGCGGGGTCACACAAACCAAAGCCGGGTCACAGAAACCAAAGCGGGGTCACCTAAACCAAAGCGGGGTCACACAAACCAAAGCCGGGTCACAGAAACCAAAGCGGGGTCACCTAAACCAAAGCGGGGTCACACAAACCAAAGCCGGGTCACAGAAACCAAAGCGGGGTCACCTAAACCAAAGCGGGGTCACACAAACCAAAGCCGGGTCACAGAAACCAAAGCGGGGTCACCTAAACCAAAGCGGGGTCACACAAACCAAAGCCGGGTCACAGAAACCAAAGCGGGGTCACCTAAACCAAAGCGGGGTCACACAAACCAAAGCCGGGTCACAGAAACCAAAGCGGGGTCACCTAAACCAAAGCGGGGTCACACAAACCAAAGCCGGGTCACAGAAACCAAAGCCGGGTCACAGAAACCAAAGCCGGGTCACATAAACCAAAGCAGGGTCATCGAAACCAAAGCCGGGTCACAGAAACCAAAGCCAGGTCACAGAAACCAAAGCCGGGTCACAGCAACCAAAGCCGGGTAACACAAACCAAAGCCGGGTCACAGAAACCAAAGCCGGGTCACAGAAACCAAAGCCGGGTCACATAAACAAAAGCTGGCCCATAGAAAATAAAGCCGGATCACAGAAACCAAAGCCGGGTCACACAAACCAAAGCCAAGTCAAGGAAACCAAAGTGGGTCACATAAACCAAAGCCAGTCACAGAAACCAAAGCTGGGTCACAGAAACCAAAACCGGGTCACAGAAACCAAAGCGGAGACACAAAAACCAAAACCAGGTGACAGAAACCAAACCCGGATCACATAAACCAGAACCAGGTCACAAAAACCAATACCATGTCACATAAACCAAAGCCAAGTCATAGAAACAAAAGCCGAGTCATAGAATCCAGAGCCGGGTCAGCACATACCAAAGCCAGGTAACACGAACCAAAGCTGGAAACAAAAAGCAAAGCCGGGTCAGAGAAACCAAAGCTGGATCACATAACCCAAAGCCGGGTCACAAAAACCAAAGCCGGGTCACACAAACCAACGCCGAGTCAGAGAAACCAGAGCTGGGTCACAGAATCCAAAGCCGGGTTATAGAAACCAAAGCCGGGTCATGGACACCAAAGCCGGGTCACAGAAGCCAAAGCCGGATCATTGAAACCAAAACCAGGTCACAGAAACCAAAGCCGGGTCACTGAAACCAAAGCCGGGTCACGGAACCCAAAGTCGGGTCACAACGACCAAAGCCGGGTCACAAAGACCAAAGCCGGGTCACAGCACTCAAAGTCGGGTCACAGTAACCAAAGCCGGGTCACAGAAACCAAAGCCGGGTCATAGAAACCAAAGCCGGGTCACAGAATCCAAAGCCGGATCACAGAAACCAAAGCCGGGTCACATCAACCAAAGCCAGGTCATAGAACCAAAGCCGGGTCACAGAAAACAGAGCCGGGTCACAGAAACCAGAGCCGTGTCACAGAAACCAAAGCTGGGTCACAGAAACCAAAGCCGGATCACAGAAACCAAAGCAGGTCACAGAAACCAAAGCCGGTCACATAAACCAAAGCTGGGTCACATAAGCCAAAACCGGTCACAGAAACCAAAGCGGGGTC
The DNA here is from genome assembly GCA_023375785.1 of Penium margaritaceum. Taxonomy (NCBI): domain Eukaryota; kingdom Viridiplantae; phylum Streptophyta; class Zygnematophyceae; order Desmidiales; family Peniaceae; genus Penium; species Penium margaritaceum. The sequence goes on from SZWC01003406.1 coordinate 121,727, forward strand.
AAAAAAACAAAGCCAGGTGACAGAAACCAGAGCCGGATCACATAAACCAGAACCAGGTCACAAAAACCAAAGCCATGTCATAGAAACCAAAGCCAAGTCATAGACACCAAAGCCGAGTCACAGAATCCAGAGCCGGGTCACAGCAAACCAAAGCCCGGTCACAGGAACCAAAGCTGGGTCACAGAAAGCAAAGCCGAGTCACAGAAACCAACATCGAGTCACGGAAACGAAAGCCGGGTCACAGAAACCAAAGTCAGGTTAGAGAAACCAAAGCCGGGTCACGGACACCAAAGCCGGGTAAGAGAAGCCAAAGCCGGGTCATTAAAACCAAAGCCAGGTCACATAAACCAAATCCAGGTCACAGAAACCAAAGCCGGTCACAGAAACCAAAGCCGGGTCACATAAACCAAAGTCAGGTCACATAAACCAAAGCTGGGTCAGAGAAACCAAAGCCAAGTCACAGAAACCAAAGCCGGGTCACAAAAACCAAAGC
>SZWC01003406.1:127666-152162 GCA_023375785.1 Penium margaritaceum
CAGAAATCAAAGCAGGGACACAGAAACCAAAGCCGGGTCACAGAAACCAAAGCTGGGTCATTGAAACCAAAGCCGGGTCACAGAAACCAAAGTCGGGTCACAGAAACCAAAGCCGGGTCAACGAACCAAAGCCGGAGCACGGAAACCAAAGCTCCGTCATAGAAACCAAAGCCGGGTCACAGAATCCAAAGCCGGATCACAGAAACCAAAGCCGGGTCACAGCAACCAAAGCCTGGTCACATAACCAAAGCCGGGCCACAGAAAACAGAGCTGGGTCACAGAAACCAGAGCCATGTCAGAGACACCAAAGTTGGGTCACAGAAACCAAAGCCGGATCACAGAAACCAAAGCGGGTCACAGAAACCAAAGCCAGTCACATAAACCAAAGCTGGGTCACGGAAGCCAAAACCGGTCACTTAAACCAAAGCGGGGTCACAAAAACCAAAGCCAGGTGACAGAAACCAGAGCCGGATCACATAAACCAGAACCAGGTCACAAAAACCAAAGCCATGTCACAAAAAGCAAAGCCAAGTCATAGACACCAAATCCGAGTCACAGAATCCAGAGCCGGGTCACAGCAAACCAAAGCCAGCTCACAGGAACCAAAGCTGGGTCACAGAAACCAAAGCCGAGTCAGAGAAACCAACAGCGAGTCACAAAAATAAAAGCCGGGTCACTGAAACCAAAGTCAGGTTAGAGAAACCAAAGCCGGGTCACGGACACTAAAGGCGGGTCACAGAAGCCAAAGCCGGGTCATCCAAACCAAAGCCGGGTCACAGAAACCAAAGTCGGGTCACAGAAACCAAAGTCGGTCAGAGAAACCAAAGCCGGGTCACAGAAACCAAAGTCAGGTCACATAAACCAAAGCCGGGTCACAGAAACCAAAGCCAAGTCATAGAAACCAAAGCCGGGTCACAAAAACCAAAGCTGGGTCATAGAAACCAAAGCTGGGTCACAGAAACCAAAGCCGGGTCACAGAAACCAAAGTCGGGTCACAGAAACCAAAGCCGGGTCACAGAAACCAAAGCCGGGTCATAGAAACCAAAGTCGGGTCAGAGAAACCAAAGCCGGGTCAGAGAAGCCAAAGCCGGGTCACAGAAACCAAAGCCGGGTCATAGAAACCAGATTTGGGTCACAAAAACCAGAGCCGGGTCAGAGAAACCAAAGCCGGGTCACAGAAACCAGAGCCGGGTCATTAAAACTAAAGCCAGGTCATAGAAACCAAAGCTGGGTCACAGAATCCAAAGCAGGGTCACAGAAACCAAAGCCGGGTCACACAAACCAAAGCCGGGTCACAGAAACCAAAGCCGGGTAACAGAAACCAAAGCCGTGTCACAGAAACCAAAGCCGAGTCACAAAAACCTAAGCCGGGTTACAGAAACCAAAGCCGGGTCACAGAAACCAAAGCCGGGTCATAGAAACCAAAGTCGGGTCACAGAAACGAAAGCCGGGTCACAGAAACCAAAGCCGGAGCACAGAAACCAAAGCCCGGTCATAGAAACCAAAGCCGGGTCACATAAACCAAAGCCGGGTCACAGAATCCAAAGCCGGATCACAGAAACCAAAGCCGGGTCACAGCAACCAAAGCCAGATCACAGAACCAAAGCCGGGTCACAAAAACCAAAGCAAGGTCACAGAAACCAAAGCGAGGTCACAGAAACCAAAGCCGGGTCACAAAAACCGAAGACGGGTCACGGAAACCAAAGCCGGATCACAAAAACCAAAGCCGGGTCACAAAACCAGAGCCGGGTCATAGACACCAAAGCCGGGTCACAGAAACCAAAGCCGGGTCACATAAACCAAATTTGGGTCACAGAAACCAGAGCCGGGTCACAAAAAACAGAGCTAGGTCACAGAAACCAGAGCCAAGTCACATAAACCAAAGGCGGGTCACATAAACTAAAGCCGGGTCACAGAAACCAAAGCAGGGTCACAAAAACCAAAACCGGGTCACATAAACCAAAGCAGGGTCAGAGAAACCAACACCGGGTAATAGAAACCAAAGCCGGGTCACAGAAACCAAAGCCGGATCACACAAACCAAAGCTGGGTCACATAATTCAAAGTTGGGTCACAGAAATTAAAGTCGGGTCACAGAAACCAAAGCCGGGTCACATAAACCAAAGCGGGTCACAGAAACCAAAGCCGGTCACATAAACCAAAGCTGGGTCACATAAACCAAAACCGGTCACAGAAACCAAAGCCGGGTCACATAAACCAAAGCGGGTCACAGAAACCAAAGCCGGTCACATAAACCAAAGCTGGGTCACATAAACCAAAACCGGTCACAGAAACCAAAGCGGGGTCACAAAAACCAAAGCCAGGTGACAGAAACCGAAGCCGGATCACATAAACCAGAACCAGGTCAGAAAAACCAAAGCCATGTCACAGAAACCAAAACCAATTCATAGAAACCAAATCCGAGTCACATAATCCAGAGCCCGGTCACAGCAAACCAAAGCCATGGCACAGGAACCAAAGTTGGGTCATAGAAACCAAAGCCGGGTCAGAGAAACCAAAGCCGGATCACAAAAACCAAAGCCGGGTCATAACAACCAAAGCCGGGTCACGGAAACCAACGCTGAGTCATAGACACCAAAGCCGGGTCACAGAAACCAAAGCCGGGTTACATAAACCAAAGCCGGGTCACGGACACCAAAGCCGGGTCACAGAAGCCAATGCCGGGTCATTGAAACCAAAGCCGGGTCACGGAAACCAAAGCCGGGTCACAGAAACCAAAGCTGGTTCACAGAAACCAAAGCCGGGTCACATAAACCAAAGTCGGGTCACAGAACCAAAGCCGGTTCAACGAACCAAAGCCTAGTTGCGTCCTAGTTGCGCCCTAGTTGCGCCCTAGTTGCACTCTAGTTGCTCCCTAGTTGCGCCCGAGTTGCGCCCTAGTTGCGCCCTAGTTGTGCCCTAGTTGTGTCCTAGTTGCGCCCTAGTTGTGCCCTAGATGCTCCTTAATTGCGCACTTGTTCCGCCTTGGTTGTGCCCTAGTTGCACCCTACTTGCGCCCTACTTGTGTCCTAGTTGCGCCCTACTTGCACCCTAGTTACGTCTTAGTTGCACCCTAGTTGCGCCCTAGTTGTGCCTCAGTTGGGCACTAGCTACGCCCTAGTTGTACCCTACTTGCGCCCTAGTTGGTCCTACTTGTACCCTATTTGCGCCCCAGTTGCGCCTTAGTTGTGCCCTAATTGCGCCCTAGTTACGCCCTAGTTGCGCCCTAGTTGCGCCCTAGTTGCGCCCTAGTTGCGCCCTAGTTGCGCCTTAGTTGCACCCTAGTTGTGCCCTAGTTGCACCCTAGTTGCGCCCTAGTTGCCCCAGTTACGCCCTAATTGCGCCCTAGTTGTGTCCTAGTTGCGCCCTAGTTGCGCCCTAGTTGCACCCTAGTTGCGCCCTAGTTGCCCCAGTTACGCCCTAATTGCGCCCTAGTTGTGTCCTAGTTGCGCCCTAGTTGCGCCCTAGTTGCACCCAAGTCAAGCCCTAGTCGCACCCTAGTCACACCCTAGTTGCGCCCTAGTTGCGCACTAGTTGCACCCAAGTTGTGCCCTAGTTGCACCCTAGTTGCACCCTAGTTGTGCCCTAGTTGCAACCTAGTTGCACCATAGTTGCGCCCTAGTTGTCCCCCGTTACGCCCTAATTGCGCCCTAGTTGTGCCCTAGTCGCACCCTAGTTGCGCCCTAATTGCGCACTAGTTCCACCCTAGTTGTGCCCTAGTTGCGCCCAAGTTGCCCCCTGGTTGTGCCCTAGTTGCGTCCTAGTTGCGTCCTAGTTGCGCCCTAGTTGACCCCTAGTTGCGCCCTAGTTGCGCCAGGGCGCCCTAGTTGTGCCCTACTTGCGCCCTACTTGCACCCTAGTTGCACCCTAGTTACGCACTAGTTGCACCCTAGTTGCGTCCTAGTTGCGCCCTAGTTGCGCCGTAGTTGCACCACACTTGCGCCCTACTGGCGCCTACTTGCGCCCTAGTTGCGCCTCGGTTGGACACTAGCTCCGCCCTAGTTGTCCCCCAGTTGCGCCCTTAGCTGTGTCTTACTTACGCCCTAGTTGCGCCTTAGTTGTGTCCTAGTTGCGCCCAACTTGCAGACTAGTTGCACCCTAGTTGCACCCTAGTTGGTCTCTAATTGCGCCCTAGTTGCGCCCCCGTTGCGCCCTCGGTGCGCCCTAGTTGTACCCTAGTTGCGCCCTAGTTGCCCCCTAGTTGCGCCCTAGTTGCCTCCAGTTGTACCCTTATTGCACCCTAGTTGCGCCCTAGTTGCACCCTAGTTGTACCCTAGTTGCGCCCTAGTTGCCCCCTAGTTGCGCCCTAGTTGCCTCCAGTTGTACCCTTATTGCACCCTAGTTGCGCCCTAGTTGCACCCTAGTTGCGCTCTAGTTGCACCCTAGTTGCGCCCTAGTTGCGTCCTACTTGCACCCTAGTTGCGCCCTAGTTGCGACCTAGTTGTGCCCTAGTTGTGCCCTAGTTGCGCCCTAGTTGCGCCCTAGTTGCTCCTAGTTGCGCCCTAGTTGCGCCCTTGTTGCGTCTTAGTTGTGACCTAGTTGTGCCCTACTTGCGCCCTACTTGCACCCTAGTTGTGCCCTACTTGTACCCTAGTTGCGTCTTAGTTGCGCCCTAGTTGCTCCCTAGTTGCGCCCTTGTTGTGCCCTTATTGCACCTTACTTACACCCTATTGGCACCCTACTTGCGCCCTAGTTGCGCCTCAGTTGGGCACTAGCTACGCCCTAATTGTGTCCTAGTTACGCCTTAGTTGCGTCTTACTTGCGCCCTACTTGCGCCCTAGTTGCACCCTATTTGCACCCTAGTTGCACTGTAGTTGCGCCCTAGTTGCGCCGTAGTTGCGCCCTTGTTGCGCCCTGGTTGCGCACAAGTTGCAATCTACTTGCGCCCTACTTGCACCCTACTTGCGCCCTAGTTGCGCCTCAGTTGGGGACTAGCCACGCCGTAGTTGTACCCTAGTTGCACCCTAGTTGCGTCCTACATGTACCCTATTTGTGCCCTAGATGCGCCTTAGTTGCGCCCTAGTTGCGCCCTAGTTGCGCCCTAGGTGCGCCCTAGCTGCGCCATAGTTGCGCCCTAGTTGCGCCCTAGTTGTGCCCTAGTTGCGCCCTTAGTGCGCCCTAGTTACGCCCAAGTCGCGCCCTAGTCGCGCCCTAGTTGCGCCCTAGTTGCGCCCTTGTTGTGCCCTAGTTGCGCCCTAGTTGCGCCCTACTTGCACCCTAGTTGCCCCCAATTGCGCCCTAATTGCGCCCTAGTTGCGCCCTAGTTGTGCCCTAGCTGCACCCTAGTTGCACCCTAGTTGCACTCAAGTCACGCCCTAGACGCGCCCTAGTAGCGCCCTAGTTGCGCCCTAGTTACGCACTAGTTGCACCCTAGTTGCGCCCTAGTTGCGCCCTAGTCGCGCCCTAGTTGCTCCCTAGTTGCGCCCTAGTTGCGCCCTAGTTGCGCCCTCGTTGCGCCCTAGGTGTGCCCTAGCTGCACCCTAGTTGCACCCTAGTTGCACTCAAGTCACGCCCTAGACGCGCCCTAGTAGCGCCCTAGTTGCGCCCTAGTTACGCACTAGTTGCACCCTAGTTGCGCCCTAGTTGCGCCCTAGTCGCGCCCTAGTTGCTCCCTAGTTGCGCCCTAGTTGCGCCCTAGTTGCGCCCTCGTTGCGCCCTAGGTGTGCCCTAGCTGCACCCTAGTTGCACCCTAGTTGCACTCAAGTCACGCCCTAGACGCGCCCTAGTAGCGCCCTAGTTGCGCCCTAGTTACGCACTAGTTGCACCCTAGTTGCGCCCTAGTTGCGCCCTAGTCGCGCCCTAGTTGCTCCCTAGTTGCGCCCTAGTTGCGCCCTAGTTGCGCCCTCGTTGCGCCCTAGGTGTGCCCTAGCTGCACCCTAGTTGCACCCTAGTTGCACTCAAGTCACGCCCTAGACGCGCCCTAGTAGCGCCCTAGTTGCGCCCTAGTTACGCACTAGTTGCACCCTAGTTGCGCCCTAGTTGCGCCCTAGTTGCGCCCTCGTTGCGCCCTTGTTGCGCTCTAGTTGCACCCTAGTTGCGCCCTAGTTGCGCCATAGTTGCGCCCTAGTTGTCCCCAGTTGCACCCTAATTGCGCCCTAGTTGCGCCCTAGTTGCGCCCTAGTTACTCTGTAGTTGCGCCCTAGTTGCACCCTAGTTGCGCCCTAGTTGCGCCCTAGTTGCGTCCTAGTTGCACCCTAGTTGCACCCTACTTGCGCCCTAGTTTCTCCCTAGTTGCGCCTAGTCGCGCCCTAGTTGCGCCCTTGTTGCGCCTTAGTTGTGCCCTAGTTGCGCCCTACTTGCGCCCTACTTCCACCCTAGTTGCGCCCTATTTGCATCCTAGTTGCGTCTTACTTGCGCCCTTGTTGCGCCCTGGTTGCGCCCTAGTTGCGCCCTTCTTGTACCCTTATTGCACCCTACTAACACCCTATTGGCGCCCTACTTGCGTCCTAGTTGCGCCTCAGTTGGGCACTAGCTACACCCTAATTGTGCCCTAGTTGCGCCCTAGTTGCGTCTTGCGTGCGCCCTGCTTGCGCCCTAGTTGCACCCTACTTGCGCCCTGCTTGCACCCTAGTTGCACCCTAGTCGTGCCCCAGTTGCGCCCTAGTTGCGCCCTAGTTGCGCCCTGGTTGCGCACAAGTTGCAGCCTACTTGCACCCTACTTGCAACCTACGTGCGCCCTAGTTGCACCTCAGTTGGGGACTAGCCGCGCCCTAGTTGTACCCTTGTTGCGCCCTAGTTGCGTCCTACTTGTGCCCTAATTGTGCCCTAGTTGCGCCTTAGTTGCGCCCTAGTTGCACCAAAGTTGCGCCCTAGTTGCGCCCTAGTTCTGCCATACTTGCGCCCTAGTTGCGCCCTAGTTACGCCCTAGTTGCGCCCTAGTTGCGCCCTAGTTGCGCCCAAGTCACGCCCTAGTCGCGCCCTAGTTGCGTCCTAGTTGCGCCCTAGTTGTGTCCTAGTTGCGCCCTAGTTGCGCCCTAGTTGCGCCCTAGTTGCGCCCTAGTTGTGCCCTAGTTGCGCCCTAGTTGCGCCCTAGTTGCACCCTAGTTGCACCCTAGTTGCGCCCAAGTCGCACCCGAGTCGCAACCTAGTCGCGCCCTAGTTACGCCCTAGTTGCGCACTAGCTGCACCCTAGTTGTGCCCTAGTTGCGCCCTAGTTGCACCCTAGTTGTGCCCTAGTTGCGCCCTAGTTGCGCCCTAGTTGCGCCCTATTTGCCCCCTAGTTGCGCCATTGTTGCGCCCGGGCGCCCTAGTTGCGCCCTAGTCGCACCCTACTTGCACCCTAGTTGCACCCCAGTTACGCACTAGTTGCGCCCTAGTTGCGTCCTAGTTATGCCCTAGTTGCGCCCTACTTGCGTCCTACTTGCGCCTTTCTGGCGCCTACTTGCGCCCTAGTTGCGCCTCAGCTGGGCACTAGCTAAGCCCTAGATGTCCCGAAGGTGCATCCTAGTTGTGTCCTACTTGCGCCCTAGTTGCACCTTAGTTGCGCCCTGGTTGCGCCCAACTTGCACACTAGTTGCACCCTAGTTGTGCCCAAGTTGCGCCCTAGTTGCGCCCTAGTTGCGCCCTAGTTGCGTCCTAGTTGCGCCCTCGTTGCACCCTTGTTGCGCCCTAGTTGCGCCCTAGTTGCGCCCTAGTTGCGCCCTAGTTGCGCACTAGTTGCGCCCTAGTTGCGCCCTAGTTGCGCCCTAGTTGCGCCCTAGTTGCGCCCTAGTTGCGCCCTAGTTGCGCCCTAGTTGCGTCCTAGTTGCGGCTTAGTTGTGCCCTAGTTGCGCCCTACCTGTACCCTACTTGCGCCCTCGTCGCGCCCTACTTACGTCCTACTTGCGCCCTAGATGCGTCCCAGTTGCGCCCTAGTTGTGCCCTTCTTGCGCCCTTATTGCATCCTACTTACGCCCTATTGGCGCCCTACTTGCGCCCTAGTTTCGCCTCAGTTGGGCACTTGCTACGCCCTAGTTGTACCCTAGTTGCGCCCTAGTTGTGTCCTACTTGTGCCCTACTTGCGTCCTAGTTGCGCCTTTGTTGAGCCCTAGTTGCGCCTTAGTTGCGCCCTAGCTGCGTCCTAGTTGCGCCCTAGTTGCGCCCTAGTTGCGCCCTAGTTGCGCCCTAGTTGCGCCCTAGTTGTGCCCTAGTTGCGCCCTTGTTGCGCCCTTGTTGCGCCCTCGTTGCGCCCTTGTTGCGCCCTAGTTGCGCCCTCGTTGCGCCCTTGTCACGTCATAGTTGCGCCCTAGTTTCCCCCTAGTTGCGCCCCAGTTACGCCGTAGTTGCGCCCTACTTGTACCCTACTTGCACCCTACTTGCGTCCTAGTTGTACCTTAGTTGCGCCCTAGTTGCACCCTAGTTGCGCCCTATTTGTACCCTAGTTGCACCCTAGTTGCGCCTTAGTTGCGCCCTAGTTGCGTCCTTGTTGCGCCCTAGTTGCGCCCTAGTTACGCCCTACTTGCACCCTAGTTGCGCCCTAGTTGCGCCCTAGTTGCGCCCTATTTGTATCCTAGTTGCGCCCTAGTCGCGCCCTAGTTGCGCCCTAGTTGCGCCCTAGTTGCGCCCCAGTTGCGCCCTACTTGCGCCCTTATTGCACCCTACTTGCGCCCTAGTGGCACCCTACTTGCACCCTAGTTGTGCCTTAGTTGGGCACTAGCTATGCCCTAGTTGTGCCCTAGTTGCGCCCTAGTTGCGTCCTACTTGCGCCCTACTTGCGCGCTAGTTGCGCCTTAGTTGCGCCTTAGTTGCACCAAACATGCGCACTAGTTGCACCCTAGTTGCGCCCTAGTTGCACCCTACTTGCACCCTAGTTGCGCTCTAGTTGCGCCCTGGTTGCACCCTACTTGCGCCCTAGTCGCGCCCTTGTCGTTCTATAGTTGCACCCTACTTGTGCCCAAGTTGCGCCTAAGTTACGCCCTCGTTGCGCCCAACTTGCAAACTAGTTGCACCCTAGTTGCACTCTCGTTGTACCCTAGTTGCGCCCTTCGTACGCCCTTATAGCACCAAACTTATACCCTACTGGCACCCTACTTGCACCTTAGTTGCGCCTCAGTTGGGCACTAGCTACGCCCTAGTTGTGCCCTAGTTGCGTCCTAGTTGCGTCTTACTTACGCCCTACTTGCGCCCTAGTTGCACCCTAGTTGCGCCATACTTGCACCCTATGTGCACCCTAGTTGCGCCCTAGTTGCGCCCTGAGTTCGCACCCTAGTTGCGCACAAGTTGCACCCTACTTGTGCCCTACTTGCACCCTACTTGCGCCCTAGTTGCGCCTCAGTTGGGCACTAGCTACGACGTAGTTGTACCCTAGTTGCGCCCCAGTTGCGTCCTACTCGTGTCATATTTGCGCCCTAGTTGCGCCTTAGTTTCGCCATAGTTACACCCTAGTTGCGCTCTAGGCGTGCCCTAGTTGCGCCCTAGTTGCATCCTAGTTGTGCCCTAGTTGCACCCTAGTTGCGCCCAAGTTGCGCCCTAGTTGCACCCTAGTTATCCCCACTTGCGCCCTAATTGCGCCCTAGTTGCGCCCTAGTTACGCCTTACTTGCACCCTAGTTGCGCCCTAGTTGCGCCCAAGTCGCGCCCTAGTCGTGCCCTAGTCGCGCCCTAGTCGCGCCCTAGTCGCGCCCTAGTCCCGCCCTAGTTGCACCTTCGTTGCGCCCTAGTTGAACCCTAGTTGCGCCCTAGTTGCGCCCTAGTTGCGCCCTAGTTGTGCCCTTGTTGCGTCCTAGTTGCGCCCTAGTTGCGCCCTAGTTACGCCCTAGTTGCGCCCTAGATGTGCCCTAGAAGCGCCATGGTTGCGCCCTACTTGCGCCCTAGTTGCGCCCAAGTTGCACCCTAGTTGTGCCCTAATTGCGCCCTAGTTGCGCCCTACTTGCCCCCTACTCTCGCCCTAGTTGCACCTCACTTGGGCACTAGCTACGCCCTAGTTGTATCCTAGTTTCGCCCTAGCTGCGTCGTACTTGTGCCCTACTTGCGCCCTAGTTGGGCCTTAGTTGTGCCCTAGTTGCGCCCTACCTGCCCCCTACTTGCGCCCTAGTTGTGCCCTATTTGCGCCCTACTTGCGCCCTAGATGCGTCCTAGTTGCGCCCTTGTTGCGTCCTTCTTGCGCCCTTATTGCACCCTACTTACGTCCTATTGGCGCCCTACTTGCGCCCTAGCTGTGCCTCAGTTGGGCACTAGCTACGCCCTAGTTGTACCCTAGTTGCACCCCAGTTGCGTCCTACTTGTGCCCTACTTGAGCCCTAGTTACGCCTTTGTTGCGCCCTAGTTGCGCCTTAGTTGCGCCCTAGTTGCGCCCTAGTTGCGCCCTAGTTGCACCCTAGTTGCGCCCTAATTCCGCCCTAGTGGTGCCCTAGTTGCGCCCTAGTTGCGCCCTAGTGGCGCCCTTGTTGCGCCCTTGTTGCACCCTCGTTGCGCCCTCGTTGTGCCCTAGTTGCGCCCTAGTTGCGCCCTAGTCGTACCCCACTTGCACCGTAGTTGCGCCCTACTTGTACCCTACTTGCGCCCTACATGCGCCCTAGTTGCACCCTAGTTGCGCTCTAGTTGTGCCCTAGTTGCGCCCTTGTTGAGCCCTTGTTGCACCCTACTTGCGCCCTAGTTGCGCCCTAGTTGCGCCCTTGTTGCACCCTTGTTGGGCCCTAGTTATGCCCTACTTGCGCCCGAGTTGCGCCCTAGTTGCGCCCTAGTTGCGCTCTATTTGCGCCCCAGTCGCGCCCTAGTTGCGCCCTAGTTGCGCCCTAGTTGCGCCCTAGTTACACCATACTTGCGCCCTTATTGCACCCTACTTGCGCCCTACTGGCACCCTACTTACACCCTAGTTGTGCCTTAGTTGGGCACTAGCTACGCCCTAGTTGTACCCTATTTGCGCCCTAGTTGCGTCCTACTTGCGCCATACTTGTGCACTAGTTGCGCCTTAGTTGCGCCATAGTTGCGCCGAATGTGGGCACTAGTTGCACCCTAGTTGCACCCTAGTTGCGCCCTAGTTGTGCCCTGGTTGCGCTCTAGTTGCGCCCTGGTTGCACTCTACTTGCGCCCTAGTTGCGCCCTAGTTGCACTCTAGTTGCGCTCTAGTTGCACCATACTTGCACCCAAGTTGCACCTAAGCTGCGCCCTAGTTGCGCCGAACTTGCAAACTAGTTGCACCCTAGTTGCGCCCTGGTTGCACCCTAGTTGCGCCCTAGTTGCGCCCTAGTTGCACCCTAGTTGCGCCCTCGTTCCGCCCTCGTTGCGCCCTCGTTGCGCACTCATTGCACCCTAGTTGTGCCCTAATTGCGCCCTAGTTGTGCCCTAGTTGCGCCCTAGTTGCGCTCTAATTACGTCCTAGTTGTGCCCTAGTTGCGGCCTAGTTGCGCCTTAGTTGCGCCCTAGTTGCACCCTAGTTGCGCCCTCGTTCCGCCCTCGTTGCGCCCTCGTTGCGCACTCATTGCACCCTAGTTGTGCCCTAATTGCGCCCTAGTTGTGCCCTAGTTGCGCCCTAGTTGCGCTCTAATTACGTCCTAGTTGTGCCCTAGTTGCGGCCTAGTTGCGCCTTAGTTGCGCCCTAGTTGCACCCTAGTTGCGCCCTAGTTGCGTCTTAGTTGCGCCCTAGTTGCTGCCTACTTGCGTCCTAGTGGTGCCCTAGTTGCGCCTTAGTTGTGCCCTATTTGTGCCCTACTTGCGCCCTACTTGCGCCCTACTTGCGCCCTAGTTGTGCCCTACTTGCGCCCTAGTTGCGTCCTAGTTGTGCCCTAGTTACGCCCTAGTTGCGCCCTTCTTGCGCCCTCATTGCACCCTACTTACGCCCTACTGGCGCCCTACTTGCGCCCTCGTTGCGCCTCAATTGGGCACTAGCTACGCCCTAGTTGTGCCCTAGTTGTGTCCTAGTTGCATCTTACTTGTGCCCTACTTGTGCCCTAGTTACACCCTAGTTGCGCCCTACCTCCACCATAGTTGCGCCCTAGTTGCACCCTAGTTGCGCCCTAGTTCAACCCTAGTTGCGCCCTAGTTGCACACTTGTTGCACCCTACTTGCGCCCTACTTGCACCCTACTTGGGCCCTAGTTGCGCCTCAGTTGGGCACTAGGTATGCCCTAGTTGTACCCTAGTTGCGCCCTAGTTGTGTCCTACTTGTGCCCTACTTGCGCCCCAGTTGCACCCTAGTTGACCCGAAACTTGGCATTCATGTCACGTTTCATGTTTCTGATTCAAATCCACCCACATATTTCGTTTCCATTCACTCCTCGGGTAACTTACAGCATCACAGTCTTTAATCTGTTGATTGCACTTTTTCCCAGATCCATAGCCTATCTTGCTTCGGTGCCAGTCCCCAACCCCGGAAAAAAAAAAGATAGGTCACGAGTGGCTCCTTGCCGCCACATGTGACAGATAAAATATTTCCGCTCGTGTTCAGCACCTTTTGTCCACCGTTTTTTGTCCACCGTCACCGCGTCTACTGTCCACCATCGTCGTGTTGGCTGTCCAGCGTCTAGCGCGTCTGCTGTCTAGCGTCTAGCGCGTCTACTGTCCAGCGTCTAGCGCATCTATTATCCAGCGTCTAGCGTGTCTACTGTCCAATGTCAGCTGTCCAGCCTCTATCGTCCATCATCTACCGTCCATCCTCTTCCGTCCATCCTCTACCGTCAAGCGTTCACCATTTAGCGATTGACAGAAGAAAAGAGAAAAGGGAGGGGATGACAGACCAGGTTTGCCGGCAAACCGTTTGCAGTTCGCAGGACCTCAGGATCAGCAAAAACATGGGTTTTGAAGTCCGCTGCAGAAGAAAGCACAACAGAAAAATTTGCTAAGTATTGGCGGGGGGGGGGGGGGGGGGGGGGGATGCGTCGGCCAACCTCGACACCAGGTCGAGATCAACACGCCGCCCCTCGACCCAGCACGCAGGGTCGAGAGTCGAGAGCAACATAGACATGCGCCCTACATGCGCTCTACTTGCGTCTTACTTGCGGCCTACTTGCGTCCTACTGGCGCTCTAGTTGCGTCCTAATTGTAAGGCTGCACACAGGATCTTAGGATTCTCAAATCTTATCCGTGAAACTGAATCCGGATGTGGATCCGCGAATCCGGATCCTGGACACGGGTTTGATTCGGGATTCGCGGTTCCTTCAGTTTTGCTACGTGGGGGGGGGGGGGGGGAGGGGGGGGGGGGGGGGAGAAAAAAAAAACCCGGATTGCTCGTTCGACGCCGCTGTCCAGATATTCAGGTGATGGCCGCCGACAGTCGGCCATCACTCGAATCGGCGATTGCAAGTCGACCGCGGAATTGCAATCGCCGCGAGGACAGTGCAGCAATTGTTCACTGGCCAAACGACGGCCAGTAACTGAGCTGGCGATTTCCATATAGCGGCCACAGTTTATCCATCTTTTACTCCAATGTTACATTGTTGTCATTGTTTCTGGTTCACTGTACAAACGTTCCATTGGCAATTATTGTTTCGTTTATTGTTGCAACTCTGTCATTCACTTTGTGTAACGAATGTTTGACCTTGCACCTAAATTATGCATGCCACCGGTGCACGCTTGTGTGTGCACCGGTGGCATGCATGTGGACACCAGCAAATGGATCGGCTATCCTGCATCGCCGATTCACCCATGGATATTTCTGGCTTGCGGTGGTCCTTAACCGCCCACCTGGTGACAGTAGGGCCATCAAATGACACCACGAAATATTTTTTCTGACTCCAGGGTTTCTTGTTTTTTTTTTTTACCTTCAAACCACAATCTGTAGAAAGGTTTGTGCTACTCCGATGCCATGTCATCACTCCAAGCATTTTTTTTGCATCAACGAGAACACTCAACGGCCCCGTCGGCATAGACGTCAGCGGTTGCCACCTACGGCAACTGATGCCGGCTCTGGGCCACAGCCGGCATCAGTCGGCCGTCGAATGGCCAGAGCCGCTCTGGCCATTCGACGTGCCAGTGTTGATGGCCAGAGCCGCTCTGGCCATTCGACGTGCCAGTGTTGATGGCCAGAGCCGCTCTGGCCATTCGACGCCGCCGATGTCCATGGCCAGGGCCGCTCTGGCCATTCGACGCCGCCGGTGTCGATGGCCAGAGCCGGCATGAGTCAAGTCCAGGAGTTAAGCCTCACCATGGGAAAGCTAGACACAGGATGCCCTTGTGTTCGCTGATTGGTTCCAGGAGTTAGCCTCAACGAGAGGCTTTGCTTGGCACGCCGTTGGACGTGCCATGGCCGAGAGTGTGGCCGTCACAGAGACTGCACAGATTGTGGAGGAGGAGGATCCCGATGAGGATGACGACGAGGAAGAAGTTGGCGACAAGCGCAAAGGGGGGAAGGAACCGAGTGTTGTTTGGAATCAATTCACAACGCGAATTGACCCCGTCAAAGGAGCGCGTGTCCAGTGCGGCCTCTGTCCCAAAGACTTATCCAACAACGACGGCACCACCTCAGCCTTGTGTAAACATTTGCGCCTCAAGCACCGGAAGCAATATCTGGAGCTAAAGGAGTTGGAAGTAGCACAGAAGTTGAGGATTGCCACTGTCAATGCCGTGAACAACTCAGCTGAGCAAGTTGCGGCGGTGGGGGTGAATGCGGCAAACACTGTCATTGGCCGAGGAGTAGCAGCCGTTGGAGCCGTCTTCAACAAGCTCTACTTCCAGAGTTGTATCTGGAAGCACGTAATTGAAAAGAATTGCAGCTTCTTGTCCATGGAGAGCAACTGGCTGCAGCGTGGCTTCTGGCATGCAAATCCAGCAGCAGACCTCCCCGGCCGCATGACCATCAGTAGGCAAATCGTCATTGCTGCCATTGCCTTCCGCAAGCGCATCAAGAAAATGCTCGCAGAGGTGACGACGGCCATCAATTTCACAACCGACGGGTGGAAGGGAGAGAACGGCATGAAGTACCTCGGCGTAACGGCCCATTGGATCACCGATTTTCAGGTGCACCTTTCAGTCACATGGGTTTAAATGGAATGCGGGGGGAAGGGGGGGGGGAGGGTTCTATGCAAACTATTGCAATCTGAAGCACTGCCATGTATTTCCCTAGCTATTCTCCGTAGAATGTGCATACAAATACATTGCATTGCTCGGATTGCTCCCAAACACATTGGGAATGGGAAGGGGGGGGGGGATTGCTGCAACCCAATTGCAATACAATGCAATGCAAAGCATTGCAGTGCGGTTCTATGCAAATGTATGCAATCTGAAGCACTCACATGCATTTCTATCCTTAGGATTGGCATTTCTATCCTTAGAAATGCATGGCAGTGCTTGGCATTTTCCCATGCATCTCCAAATGCAAATGTATGCAATCTGAAGCACTGCCATGCATTTCCCTAGTTATTCTCCATAGAATTTGCATGAAAATGCATGGAATTGCATGGATTGGCATTGACCAAACACATTGGGAATAGGGGGGGGGGGCTGCTGCAACCCAATTGCAATGCAAAGCATTGCATTGCGGTTGTATGCTAACTAATGCAATCTTAAGCACTGCCATGCATTTCCCTGGTTATTCTCCTTCGCATTTGCATGCAAATGCATGGCATTGCACGGGTTGGCATTGACCAAACACATTGGGAATGGGGGGGGGGCTGCTGCAACCCAATTTTCATGCAGTGCAATGCAAAGCATTGCATAGCGGTTGTATGCAAACTAATGCAATCTGAAGCACGGCCATGCATTTCCCTAGTTATTCTCCATAGAATTTGCATGCAAATGCATGGCATTGCACAGGTTGGCATTGACCAAACAGATTGGGAATGGGGGGGTGGGCTGCTGCAACCCAATTGCAATGCAATGCAATGCAAAGCATTGCATTGCGGTTGTATGCTAACTAATGCAATCTGAAGCACTGCCATGCATTTCCCTAGTTATTCTCCTTTGTATTTGCATGCAAATGCATGGCATTGCACGGGTTGGCATTGACCAAACACATTGGGAATGGGGGGGGGGGGGCAGGGCTGCTACAACCTAGTTGGAATGCAATGCAATGCAATGCAAATCATTGCATTGTGGTTGTATGCAAACTAATGCAATCTGAAGCACTGCCATGCATTTCCCTAGTTATTCTCCTTTGTATTTGCATGCAAATGCATGGCATTGCACGGGTTGGCATTGACCAAACACATTGGGAATGGGGGGGGGGGGGCAGGGCTGCTACAACCTAGTTGGAATGCAATGCAATGCAATGCAAATCATTGCATTGTGGTTGCATGCAAACTAATGCAATCTGAAGCACTGCCAGGAAATTTCAATGCTCTTGACAGTCATTTTCTGACCTAACAGCATCCTTGTCCACTGCATTTCCTCGCATAACTTCCCACTTCTTCCAGGTGAAGACACTGGCCCTCTCATTCCCCGCGCTACCAGTGAGCCCCAACGCGCAGAACACGTTTGATGGGCTGGCCAATGCACTGAAGCAATGGGGGTTGTTTGACCGCACGTTCTGTCTGACAGTGGACAACGAGTCGACCAACGATGCCATGATTAACAACTTCATCATACCCTGCGCCGAGTCGTCGCCGTTGCCCGAGGGCCACGTCCGCTGCTTAGGTCACATCATGAACCTAGCAGTGAATGACCTCATGGGCCATCCCAGGGTGGACACCATTGTCTCCAAGGCTCGTGCAATCGCAGTGTTTGTGAACCGCTCCACCCCAAGGGAGCAGTCACTCATCAACGCAACAACGGTAGCAGCTGTCAAGTACCAGTCGCTGCACCTTGACACCGAGACGAGGTGGAATGCCACCCTCGACATGATGGAGCGTGTTCTCATCCTCAAGGACGTGCTCCCCGTGTGGCTTGATGGCTACGACATTGAGGGAGAGGAGCTGAAACCAAGCCGTGACCACTG
This sequence comes from Penium margaritaceum, assembly GCA_023375785.1. NCBI lineage: Eukaryota > Viridiplantae > Streptophyta > Zygnematophyceae > Desmidiales > Peniaceae > Penium > Penium margaritaceum. The sequence continues at coordinate 144,450 of SZWC01003406.1, forward strand.
GCGGCTCATCACCCTACTCATTGTGGTGCTGAAGCCGTTCAAGTCATTCACCAACGACATCAGTGGAGCAAAGTATCCCACCTTGAACCTGGTCATCCCCTTCCACGAGTCCATGTTGGACAATCTGGGGTCGTGGCAGGTGAAGGCGATCATGGCACGCGAGAAGAGCAAGAGGAGAGGTGCGGCTGGGTGGCTGGATGCCAAGGAGCAACTGCTGGTGGACATCAAGAACGGGTTCGCCGCAGCGGAAGTGAAATTGAAAAAGTACGCGCGGCTTCTCACCGACCGCCACATACTCGCAATAGCATGTGATCCCCGCTTCCGTCTCCGGTGGTGTGAACGCACGCACAAGCTCATGGGTATGAGCTCGGCCGTAGAATTTCAGGTCAAGGTGCTGTCGTTGCTACGCCCCTATCATGACCGGGTGGTGATATCACAGGAAGAGGCAGCTGCCCTCGTAGCAGCTGATGAAGCATCAACCACAGCAGGCACCCAGGGCTCTCAGTCCTCGCAGCAAAGCCAGGAGCAGAGTTTTCAGCTGGCAGCACATGAAGAGGGTGGACAGGGTACATTGCAACGACAGCCGCGGTCCAATGAGCACGGTCAGCAACAGCAAGGTGCACGCCAGCAGGTTGCACAGTAGTAGGTCTCCCAGCAGCAGCAAGGGTCGAGTGCTGTTAGTGGAGGACGACAACTTCAACCGCGTCCTCTACCCCCAACAGAGGATGATGCTTTGATGGAAGAGGCTCTGGCAGATCCACAAAGGGATCTGTTTGAAGAGCCTGAGGCACCAGAAGCGACGGCAGAGATGTCGTCGCTGGAGGTGGAGGTAGATGCATGGGCAAAGCTGCCAAAGAAAACTGGCACATGCAAGGTGCTCAAGCATTATCAAAAACTGCAGAGATATTATCCTTCCTTCTTCCTTGCTGCGATGGATGTTGTTGCAATTCCAGCCACCTCCACACCCTCTGAACGCTTGTTTTCACTTGGCAGGCATGTCATCACTGATTTCAGGCACTCGCTCGCGCACTTGACAGTCGAAAATCTACTCACCACAAAGAGTTGGATCAACGAGCGCTTGCTGCTTGACTTACCAGTTTCCCCCTACGGCATCGTTGCACCGGAGTACAGAGAGGGGGAGATGCGCATCAATGAGGTGCGTTGCAAAGCTCGTGCGGATGGGCTTGTGGGTGCGGCATGCGAGGAGTTGGAAGGACTTAGTTTGTACGTGAACGAAGATGATGAAGAGGAGGATGACCACGATGGTGGGGAGGAGGGAGAGGAGGAAGGGGACATGGGAGGTGAGGATGACGATGTTACGGAAGTTCCACAATAGACATTTTCTGAATCACGGATGGGAAACTCCATGCTCTCATACTTTGCGAGCATTTATTTCACAATCATGCATGTACACTTGCCATAAAACAGTGGAGTAAATTCCCTTTCTTCTGTCAAGTTTTGATTCTCCAAAGTTCAGAATTCTTCCCTCATGTGTTGGTTGAGCAGTCAAGGTCGTGCTTGAATAACTTCACCAGGATTGTGAACTAACATTTGAGGAAATGACCACATTTAGTGTGGTATGATGCCCAAAGTACATGAATCCGAACAGAATATAATATAATGACATGTGTGATGACCCTGACCAAAACTTGCATGTGATGCATGTGCTGATTTTAGCCACTAATCATGGAAACCCTCCTCAATACACTAAAGGTGGTGAAAATCCGTATGAAAAGAATGACGGATTTTTTATGGACGCAAAATAACGTGCGGATATCCCCGGGATCCGTTGAGGATCCGGGGATCCTTAGGATCCGGGGATCTTTTTTGGGATTCGGGGATCCAAATCCTCCATAGGATCCGGACCCGGGGATCAGGATCCAATCTGGGATCCGGGAATCTTACCCGGTGTGCACGCTTACCTAATTGCGCCCTAGTTGCACCTTATTTGCGCCCTACTTGCGCCATAGTTGCACCCTACTTGCGCCCTATTTGCGCCCTACGTGTGCCCTAGTTGCGTCCTAATTGTCCCCTGATCCCAGCCCCGATCCCAGCCCCGATCCCAGTCCCGATCCCAGTCCTGATCCCAGTCCCGATCCCAGTAACGATCTCAGTCCCGATCCTAGTCCCGATCCAAGTCCCGATCCCAGTCCCGATCCCAGTCCCGGTCCCAGTCCCGGTCCCAGTCCCGGTCCCAGTCCCGGTCCCAGTCCCGGTCCCAGTCCCGGTCCCAGTCCCGGTCCCAGTCCCGGTCCCAGTCCCGGTCCCAGTCCCGGTCCCAGTCCCGGTCCCAGTCCCGGTCCCAGTCCCGGTCCCAGTCCCGGTCCCAGTCCCGGTCCCAGTCCCGGTCCCAGTCCCGGTCCCAGTCCCGGTCCCAGTCCCGGTCCCAGTCCCGGTCCCAGTCCCGGTCCCAGTCCCGGTCCCAGTCCCGGTCCCAGTCCCGGTCCCAGTCCCGGTCCCAGTCCCGGTCCCAGTCCCGGTCCCAGTCCCGGTCCCAGTCCCGGTCCCAGTCCCGGTCCCAGTCCCGGTCCCAGTCCCGGTCCCAGTCCCGGTCCCAGTCCCGGTCCCAGTCCCGGTCCCAGTCCCGATCCCAGTCCCGATCCCAGTCCCTATCCCAGTATTGATCCAAGTCCAGATCCCAGTCCCGATCCTAGTCCCGATGCCACTCCCGGTCCCAGTCGCGATCCTAGTCCCGATCCCAGTCCCGATCCCACTCCAGATCTCAGTCCCGATCCCAGCCCCAGTCCAAATCCCAGTCCCAATCCCAGTCCCAGTCCTGGTCCCAGTCCCGGTCCCAGTCCCGGTCCCTGTCCCGGTCCCAGTCCCGGTCCCAGTCGCGGTCCGAGTCCTGGTCCCAGTCCCGGTCCTAGTCCCGGTCCCGGTCCCGGTCCCAGTCCCGGTCCTAGTCCCGGTCCCAGTCCCCGTCCCAATCCCGGTCCCAATCCCGGTCCCAGTCCCGGTCTCAGTCCCGGTCCCAGTCCCGGTCCTGGTCCCAGGCCCAGGGTACGATCCCAGTCCCGATCCCAGTCTCGATCCCAGTCCCGATCCCAGACCCGATCCCAGTCCCGACCCCAGTCCCGATCCCAGTCCCGATCCCAGTCCCGATCCCAGTCCTGATGCCAGTCCCAATCCCAGTCCCGATCCCAGTCCCGATCAAAGTCCCGATCCGATCAGCAGCACCGCTTGAAGTGCTCCTCGCGCTGAAGCAATGACTCGTCATTCCAAGGAAGCNACAGTCCCGATCCCAGTCCCGATCCCAGTCCCGATCCCAGTCCCGATCCCAGTCCCGATCCCAGTCCTGATGCCAGTCCCAATCCCAGTCCCGATCCCAGTCCCGATCAAAGTCCCGATCCGATCAGCAGCACCGCTTGAAGTGCTCCTCGCGCTGAAGCAATGACTCGTCATTCCAAGGAAGCCCGGGGCCCATTCCGCGCCCGCGGCCAACAAGTGATGGCTTGCTATGTACAACAGCCGCAAGCAGCTCCCGAGCCGCCGTCCGCCGTCAACTTTCGAGAAGCATCCTTCCGTCTACAGTCTGCTACCTCGCATCATATCAACCACCACAAGCACCTCCGCTCTCCTCCTCTCCCCTCACCGGCCTCATATGCACCATCTGCCCCTGCGACATCAGCCTCTTCGCACTCGTTGTACCGCATTGCATCCTCACACCGCCTTCTGGCATTGGCAGCAGCAGCAGTGCAACGCCCGCTGTTAGGCATCGGACACCACCAGTCTTCCTGCTCCCATTACGAGCTAACTGGGGAACAAGCTGTCACTCTCCTAACATCAGCGGACTGGAATCTCTGCTCACCACATGACTTCTTTTGCTGCAACCAGTCTCCTCTAGCCAACAGGATATCGGACCCCGCCAGTCTTCCTGCCCGTCGATCTCGGGCCAACTGGGGAACAAGCCGTCACTCTCCTGAAATGCAGAGCACCTGGTTGCCTCATCTCGCCGCCATCCTATCCCTGACACGACCTCCATCTTCTGCCTCCATCATGCGCGCATCATCTTCACCAGCCTTCCCTCTTCCGCGTCGTCATCTTCTGTCCTCAGCCCTCCTCATCATCTGTCTTCCTCGAGCCGCTCTCACCTTCATCCGTACCGCCTTCTCATCAGACTTCATCAGCCTTCGTCATTAGCGCACTTAGTTCCGCCCCTGCGTCCACTCAGCCATCAGCTGCCTCTAATCTCGCCTCCGTATCATCCGCTCGGCACAAAGATCCGCCCGGTCGCATCGCCCGCTTTGCGACAACCTGCGCCCACACCGAAAAGCTTCCGCAGCACACGTGGTTCTGCCCCTGCGCCCACTCCTATTTCATCAACGTTTGCTTTTCATCATCAGCATGTGGGACCAGCACAAAGATCTGCACGAGCTAGCTGCCCGCTTTGCAGCAGCCAGCACCCACACTAGAAACAGATTTATCGCGGCGCGTTGGCTCTCGCCTTTCCCTTGTCGCATTCTACTCCTCTACTTCGCGCACGCGGTCTCGCCCCTGCGTCCACTCCGCCATCCAAGCCGGCCTTTGCCATCATCCGCTTTCCTTGCGTTCTCAGCATAAGGATCCGCCCGGTCGTATCGCCTGTCTCGCTGCGACCTGCACCCATGCCGAACCTTCCTCAGTGCACGCGGCTCGCCCTTGCGCCCACTTTGATATTAGTAGCTTTTCACTTCCTCATCATCCGCAGCAGCCTGCACCCACGTCGAAAGCAATTTTCTTGCGGCGTGTTGGCTCCGGCCTTCCCCTTGCCGCATTCTACCTTCCCTATTTTAGCAACGCACGAGGTTCCGCCCCTGCGCCCACTCAGTTATTGGTCATCGCCGCCATCATTGCTCCTTTCGCTCGGCGCAAGCCCCGCCTCTGCGCCCACTCATCATCTCGTTCTCATCATCCTGCATCATCATCCTCATCCTCTTTCCATCACATCATCAGCAGCATCATAACACCCTCTCCTCCTCTTCCTCGTCCCTCAGTTGCATCAATTGTCCTCCTCCATCACCCTTCCTCCTCCTGTCAGCGTCCTTGACCTCTTCGAGTTCCCAGTCAGAACGACAATGTTCAGGCCACCAGAACCTCCAAATCATGCTGCCTGGTGGCCCACTATGGTTCTTGCACAGCGACTCCCACTCTTTTACTTCAAAGATGATGACACCTCCAACTTCAGCATCTGGCATGATGCCCTGCGATCAACGATTTCCACCATCATGGTACGGGGGTTCTCCTACCTCTCCCTCCTGAGCGATGAGCGAGAATACCCATGAAAACATTATCCTTTTGTCCATCGTTCTGACCAAGCTTACTGGGATGATTACTTCTACGTCACCCATCAAGTCCGGGCCCTCCTCTACGTCATCACCGACAAGGTGTTCCATTGCATTATTCAGTCACACAGATACTCCCTCCGGAGGATTCTGCATGACATAGGATTGCAATGCGCCCAAGGCAGGCCAAGACCACTGAATAACGCAACAATACAAGCTGCTTGGCCAATCGGACTGATATCCTCTGAAATCCCAGCCTCAGCTCCCATACCTCGCCGACTCCCACGGCCTTCTCCTCCAAGAAGACGACCATAAGTTCCTCCAATTGTCTCCTCGGATGATGAGCATCCCAACGAATAAGACATTCATGATGAGTCTGGTTTAGGGGGAGTGTTTGAAATACAGCAAGAGCCAGACTCGCTCCTCCCACCTCTCGGTCAAATCGAGCCTGGAGAAGGTTCAGGTATCATCGGAACCACCTTGACTCAACGGCTCTTCTGTCTCCCGACCGTTTGAACCGACACGTCAAGTGATCCCCTAGTAAAGTGATAAAACTGTCACTTGCGTCCGGCTAGAGGAAAGAAGCCGTTTACCCCTGATCTGTTGTATAAAATGAGGGTGTTCATTCCCTCGCAAAATTAACCAGAACAGTTCTGCACACCCTGTTCCCTTTGGTTCCACGGCTTCACCGCCGTGTCCTCGCTCTGCTCTCCTCTCGCATCCTCTCACTTCGTCCACCAGTCCCAGCTCTCCCTTTGCCTCGTCACTCCTGACCTTTTGCTCACTCCCGATGTGTCTCTCGCTTTGCTCTCCCGTGCTCTGACTACCTCAGCCTACCTCGGAGCTCTACTTGCTCGCCTCTCTTGAGGCCCTCAGACTAACTCCTTGGGACCGCTCTCACCTCTCTGCTTCCGTTACTCAACTGAGTCACTCGTGCACACTTCATTGCTTCTGCTTGCTTCTGCTATCTTCATTGCAATCTTTTGACAATATGTCCTTCCACCACTTGCGCACAACTGCCCGAAGTTGACCAGAACTCTGGTTCAACCTACAGCAAGAAGCATGGAAGCGGCGGTGGATCACACTCTCCTGCCGAGACAATCCCGATGTTCCACCTCTGCCCAACACACTCAACTCCAGACCCTACCTCAAGATTGATCTGGTGGAACCAGATGAAGAAGAAGAGGTAGAAGAGCCAGTGGAAGAGGGGTCTCCAGCACCCTCTCCTACTCCCGTAATAGTTGGACAAGGACAAGCTGCCGAAATCATCTACAAACGAGAAATCAACATCAAGGATCGGCAGAAGCAAATCTACACCCTGCTCTACCTAGAGCTCATTGGTGGATTTGCCACTACAAATGTCCTCCTTGGATGACCTAAATATCTCGGCAGACGCTGCTCTCCAGCAGGAATGACCAGAAGACAGGACAGCCTTGACTACGGTCTCAAAACATGGCTGTGGCTCTTCATGGACTGAGACCTCCACCAGCTAGTGGCAGATCATCCTGATGACCTGCACGCCATGTGGAGAGATCTCCTTGAACACTGCAATGGGCAGCTTCCTGGAGACTGGGAGAGGTACTGCTACTAACTCTTGTTGGACTTAGGGGGTCTGTTGGAAATCAGAGAGTCCGACGAGAGTTTTTCATACTTTCTCAATAACGGTTCAGGTCCGAGACCAAACCACCTTGACCTAACGGCTCTCGGTCAGACTAACCGTTGAGTTCGATGTGTCAAGTTATCCCCTAATAAAGTGACATCTGTCACCCTCGTCCGGCTAGCAAAAAGAAGCCGTTGCTTTGTTCTTTTTGTCATGTTCTGTCATTTTATACCGAGGACGTTCATTCCCTCGAGCTAACCAGAAAAGTTCTGTTCATCCTGTTCCTTTTGATTCCGCGGCTTTGCCGCCGTGTTCTCGCTCTGCTCGCTTCTCGCCTCCATTGCCTTCGCCCACCGCTGTCTTTTCACGGCCCTTCGCTTCGCCACCCTCGACCTTTCCCTCACTTTGCTCTCAAGTTCTCTCACCTGGACTCTGTCTACCTTGGAGGTCCAGTGCCTCGCGTCCTTTTGGGACCTTGCGACTAACTCCATGGGCCTGCACTCACCGCTTTGCTTCCGTTACTCCACTACGTCACTTCTGCCTGCTTCATTGCTTCTGCTCGCTTCTACTCCTGCCGTCCTTGCTCATTGCATTCTTTTGACAACTCGGACTGGGACTGGGACTGGGACTAGGACTGGGACTAAACTGGGACTCGGACTGGGACAGGGACTGGGACAGGGACTGAGACTGGGACTGTGGCTGGGACTTGGACTGGGACTGGGTCTGGGACTAGGACTGGGACTGGGACTGAGACTGGGACAGGGACGGGGACTGGGACTGGGACAGGGACTGGGACTAGGACTGGGACTGGAACTAGGACTGGGACTGGGACTGGGACTAGGACTGGGA
>SZWC01003406.1:158959-186075 GCA_023375785.1 Penium margaritaceum
GTGTAAGTGCGTGTAAGTGCGTGTAAGTGCGTGTAATACGTGTAAGTGCGTGTAAATGCGTGTAAGTGCAGGTACGTACGTGTAAGTGCGTGTAAGTGCATGTAAGTGCGTGTAAGTGCGTGTAAGTATGTGTAGTGCGTGTAAGTGTGTGCAAGTACGTGTAAGTGCGTGTCAGTGCGTATAAGTGCGTGCAAGTTGGTGTGAGTGCGGGTGTGTGCGGGAAACTGCGTGTAAGTGCGTGTAAGTACGTGTAAGTTTGTGTAAGTACGTGTAAGTACGTGTATCTGCGTGTAAGTATGTGTAAGTGTATTTAGGTGCGTGTAAGTACGTGTAAGTGCGTGTAAGTATGTGTAAGTGCGTGTAAGTGCGTGTAAGTGCAAAAACGTGTGTGTAAGTGCATGCAACTAGGTGTAAGTGTGTGTAAGTGCTTGTAAGTGCGTGTAAGTGCGTGTCAGTGTAAGTGCGTATAAGTGCGTGTACGTTTGTGTGTGTGTTATTACGTGTAAGTGCGTGCAAGTGCGTGTAAGTATGTGTAGTACGTGTAAGTGCGTGTGAGTGCGTGTAAGTGCGTGTAAGTGCGTGTAAGTGCATGTAAATGCGTGTAAGTGCGTCAAAGTGTATGTACATGCGTGTAAGTGTGTAAGTGCGTGTAAGTGTGTGTAAGTGCGTGCAAGTGCATGTAAGTACGTGTAAGTGCGTGTAAATGCGTGTAAGTGTGTGCAAGTGTGTGTAAGTATGTGTAAGTGTGTGTATGTTTGTGAAAATGTGTGTAAGTGCGTAAAAGTGCGTGTAAGTGCGTGTAAGTGCCTGTAATTATGTGTAAGTGCGTGTAAGTGTGTGCAAGTGTGTGTACGTGCGTGTAAGTGCGTGTATGTGTGTACAAGTACGTGCAAGTACGTGTAAGTGCGTGTAAGTGCGTGTAAGTTTGTGCAAGTACGTGTAAGTGGGTGTAACTACGTGCAAGTGTGTGCACGTGCGTGTAAGTGTGTGTAAGTATGTGTAAGTTTGTGTAAGTGCGTGTAAGTGTGTATAAGTGCGTGTAAGTGTGTGTAAGTGCATGTTACTGCGTGTAAGTGTGTGTAAGTGCGTGTAAGTGCGTGTAAGTACACTTAAGTACATGTGAGTGCAAGTAAGTATATGTAAGTACGTGTAAGTGCGTGTACATGTATGTAAGCACGTGCAAGTGCATGTAAGTGCGTGTAAGTACGTGTAAGTGCAAGTAAGTGCGTATAATTACGTGTAAGTGTATGTAAGCACGTGTAAGTGCGTGTAAGTCGGTGTAAGTGTGTGTAAGTGGGCGTAAGTGATTGTAAGTGCAAGTAAGTGTGTGTAAGTACGTGTAAGTGCGTGTAAGTACGTGCAAGTGCGTTTAAGTGCGTGTAAGTACGTGTAAGTGCGTGTAGGTGGGTGTAAGTGCGTGTAAGTGTGTGTAAGTGCATGTAAGTTCGTGTAAGTGCATGTTTCTGCATGTAAGTGCATGTAAGTGCGTGTAAGTGCGTGTAAGTACATGTAAGTGTGTGAAAGTACGTGTAAGTGCGTGTAAGTATGTGTGCGTGCATGTAAGTGTGTGTAAGTATGTGTAAGTGCGTGTTAGTGTGTGTAAGTGCGTGTTAGTGCATGTAAGTGCGAGTAAGTGCGTGTAAGTGCGTGTAAGTGCATTTAAGTGCGTGTAAGTGCGTTTACGTGCGTGTAAGTATGCAAAAGTGCATATAAGTGCGTGTAAGTGTGTGTAAGTGCGTGTAAGTGCGTGTAAATGCGAGAAAGTGCGTGACAGTGCGTGTAAGTGCGTGAAAGTGTGTTTAAGTACGTGCAAGTACGTGTAAGTGTGTGTTAGTGTGTGTAAGTTCGTGTAAGAGCGTGTAAGTGCGTATATGTGCGTGTAAGTCCGTGTAAGTTTGTCTAAGTGAGTGTAAGTTCGTGTAAATGTGTGTAAGTACGTGTAAGTGTGTGTAAGTGCGTGTAAGTACATATAAGCACGTGTAAGTACGTGTAAGTGCGTGTAAGTACGTGTAAGTGCAAGTAAGTACGTGTAATTACGTGTAAGTGCATGTAAGCACGTGTAAGTACGTGTAAGTGGGTGTAAGTGTGTGTAAGTGAGTGTAAGTGCTTGTAAGTGCAAGTAAGTACGTGTAAGTACGTGTAAGTGTGTGTAAGTATGTGTAAGTGCGTGTAAGTGCGTGTAAGTGCATGTAAGTGTGTATACGTTCGTGTAAGTACGTGTTAAGGCATGTAAGTGCGTGTAAGTGCGTGTAAGTGCGTGTAAGGACGTGTAAGTGTGTGTAAGTACATTTAAGTGCGTGTAAGTATGTGTAAGTGCATGTAAGTGCGTGCAGGTGCATGTAAGTACGTGTTAGTGCGTGTAAGTGCGTGTAATTACGTGTAAGTGCGTATAAGTGCATGTAAGTGCGTGTAGGTGCGTGTAAGTGCGTATAAGTGCGTTTAAGTGCGTGTATGTGCGTGTTAGTTTGTGTAAATGGGTGTAATTGCGTGTAAGTGCATGTAATTGCGTGTAAGTGCGTACAAGTGCGTGCATGTACGTGAAAGTGTGTGTAAGTACGTGTTCGTACGTGTAAGTACGTGAAAGTGTGTGTAAGTGCGTGTAAGTGCGTGTAAGTGCGTGTAAGTACGTGCAAGTATGTGTAAGTGCGTGTAAGTGCGTGTAAGTGTGTGAAACTGTGTATAAGTACATGTAAGTGCGTATAAGTGCATGTAAGTGTGTGTAAGTGCGTGTAAGTGCGTTTAAGTGTGTGTAAGTGTGTGTAATTGCGTGTAAGTGCGTGTAAGTGTGTGTAACTGTGTGTGCTTGAAAGTCCGTGTAAGTGCGTGTAAGTACGTGTAAGTGAGTATAAGTGCATGTAAGTGTGTGTAAGTATTTGTAAGTGCGTGTAAGTGTGTGCAAGTGTGTATAAGTGCATGTCAGTATGTGTAAGTATGTGCAAGTTGGTGTAAGTGTGGGTAAGTGCGTGTAAGTGCGTGTAAGTGCATGTAAGTATGTGTAAGTGTGTGTAAGTGCGTGTAAGTACGTGTAAGTGTGTATAAGTGCGTGCAAGTGTGTGTACGTGCGTGTAAGTGCGTGTAAGTGCGTGTAAGTGTGTGTCAGTGTGTGTAAGTGCGTGTAAGTGCGTGTATGTACGTGTAAGTTTGTGTAAGTGCATGTAATTGCGTGCAAGTGCGTGCAAGTATGTGTAAGTACGTGTAAGTGCGTGTAAGTGCGTTTAAGTGCATGTAAGGGTGTGTAAGTGCGTGTAAATGTGTGTAAGTGCGTGAAAGTGTGTGTAAATGCATGTAAGTACGTGTAAGTGTATGTAAGTGTGTGTAAATGCGTGCAAGCGTGTGTAAGTGCGTGTAAGTGTGTGTAAGTGCGTGTAAGTACGTGTCAGTGTGTGTAAGTGCGTGTAAGTGTGTGTAAGTACGTGAAAGTACGTGTAAGCTCGTGTAAGTTCGTGTAAGTGAGTGCAAGTGTGTGTAAGTTCATGTAAGTGCGTGTAAGTGAGTGTAAGTGCTTGTACATACGTGTAATTGTGTGTAAGTGTGTGTATGTATGTATAAAAATGTATAAGTGCGTGTAAGTGTGTGTAAGTGCGTGTACGTGCGTGTAAGTGTGTGTAAGTGCGTGTAAGTGCGTGTAATTGTGTGTACGTGTGTGTAAGTGTGTGTAAATGCGTGCAATTGTGTGCAACTGCGTGTAAGTGCGTGTAAGTGCGTGTAAGTACGTGTAAGTGGATGGAAGTGCGTGTAAGTGCGTGCACGTGCGTGTAAGTGCGTGTAAGTATGTGTAAGTTCGTGTAAGTGTGTGTAAGTACGTGTAAGTGTGTGTAAGTGTGTAAGTGTGTGTAAGTGCGTGTTACTGTGTGTAAGTGTGTCTAAATTTGTCTGTATGTGCGTGTAAGTACGTGTAAGTACATGTGAGTGGAAGTAAGTACATGTAAGTACGTGTAAGTGCGTGTAAGTGCGTGTAAGTGTGTGTAAGCATGTGTAAGTGCGTGTAAGTGCATGGAAGTACGTGTAAGTGCAAGTAAGTGCGTGGAATTACGTGTACGTTCATGTAAGCACGTGTAAGTGCGTGTAAGTGGGTGTAAGTGTGTGTAAGTGGGTGTAAGTGCTTTAAAGTGCAAGTAAGTGCATGTAAGTGCGTGTAAGTACGTGTAAGTGCGTGTAAGTACGTGTAAATACGTGTAAGTGCATATAAGTACGTGTAAGTGTGTGTAAGTGCATGTAAGTTCGTGTAAGTGTGTGTAAGTGCATGTAAGTCCGTGTAAGTGCGTGCAAGTGCGTGTAAGTACGTGTAAGTGGAAATACGTGCATGTAATTACGTATAAGTGCATGTAAGCACGTGTAAGTGCGTGTAAGTGGGTGTAAGTGTGTATCAGTGGATGTAAGTGCTTGTAAGTGCAAGTAAGTGCGTGTAAGTACATGTTAGTCCGTGTAAGTACGTGTAAGTGTGTGTAAGTGTGTGTATGTGCGTGTAAGTGCGTGTAAGTGTGTGTAAGTGCGTGTAAGTACGAGTAAGTATGTATAAGTGTGTGTAAGTGCGTGTAAGTATGTGTAAGTACGTGTTAGTGCGTGTAAGTGTGTGTAAGTGCGTGTAAGTACGTGTAAGTGCGTGTAAGTGCGTGTAAGTGCGTGTAAGTACGTGTAAGTGCGTGTAAGTGCATGTAATTGCATGTAGGTACGTTTAAATGCATGTCAGTGTGTATATGTGCGTGTAAGTACGTGTACGTTTGTGTAAGTGCGTGTTAGTGCGAGTAAGTGTGTGTAAGTGCGTGTAAGTGCATGTAACTGCGTGTTAGTGCGTGTAAGCTCATGTAGGTACATGTTCTTTCATGTAAATGCGTTTAAGTGCATGTAAGTACGTGCAAGTGCGTGCAAGTGGGTGTATGAGCGTGTAAGTGCTTGTATGTGTGTGTAAGTGCGTGTCAGTGTATGTAAGTGCGTATAAGTGCGTGTAAGTTTGTGTAAGTGTGTGTTGGTACGTGTAAGTGCGTGCAAGTGCGTGTAAGTATGTGTAGTGCGTGTAAGTACGTGTAAGTGCGTGTAAGTGCGTGTAAGTGTGTGTAAGTGCGTGTAAGTGCATGTAAATGCGTGTAAGTGCGTCAAAGTGTATGTACATACGTGTAAGTGTGTAAGTGCGTGTAAGTGCGTGTAAGTGCGTGCAAGTGCGTGTAAGTGTGTGTAAGTACGTGTAAATGCGTGTAAGTATGTGTAAGTGTGTGTATGTTCGTGAAAATGCGTGTAAGTGCGTGTAAGTGCGTGTAAGTGCGTGTAAGTATGTGTAAGTGCGTGTAAGTGCGTGTAAGCACGTGTAAGTACGTGTAAGTGCGTGTAAGTATGTGTAAGTGCGTGTAAGTGCGTGTAAGCACGTGTAAGTACGTGTAAGTGCGTGTAAGTATGTGTAAGTGCGTGTAAGTGCGTGTAAGCACGTGTAAGTACGTGTAAGTGCGTGTAAGTATGTGTAAGTGTGTGTATGTTCGTGAAAATGCGTGTAAGTGCGTGTAAGTGCGTGTAAGTGCGTGTAAGTATTTGTAAGTGCGTGGAAGTGCGTGTAAGTGTGTGCACGTGCGTGTAAGTGCGTGTAAGTATGTTCAAGTTCGTGTAAGTGCGTGTAAGTGTGTATAAGTGCGTGTAAGTGCGTATAAGTGCGTGTTACTGCATGTAAGTGTATGTAAGTACGTGTAAGTGCATGTAAGTACCTGTAAGCACGTGTGAGTGCAAGTAAGTGCACGTAAGTGCGTGTAAGTGCGAGTAAGTGTGTGTAAGTGTATGTAAGCACGTGTAAGTGCTTGTAAGTGCATGTAAGTGCGTGTAAGTACATGTAAGTGCAAGTAAGTGCGTGTAACTACGTGTAGGTGCATGCAAGGACGTGTAAGTGTGTGTTAGTGGCTGTAAGTGTGTGTAAGTGGGTGTAAGTGATTGTAAGTGCAAGTAAGTCTGTGTAAGTACGTGTAAGTGCGTGTAAGTACGTACAACTACGTGTAAGTGCATGTAAGTGTGTGTAAGTGTGTGTAAGTACGTGTAAGTGCGTGTACGTGTGTGTAAGTGCGTGTACGTTCGTGTAAGTGTGTGTTAGTGCATGAAAGTGCATGTAAGTGCGTGTAAGTATGTGTAAGTGTGTGTAAGTACGTGTAAGTGCGTGTAAGTGTGTGTATGTATGTTTAAGTGCGTGTAAGTATGTGTAAGTGTGTGTTAGTGCGTGTAGGTGCGTGTAAGTGCGTGTAAGTGCGTGTAAGTGTGTGTAAGTGCATGTAAGTGGGTTTAAGTGCGTGTAAGTATGTGTACGTACGTGTAATTATGCGAAAGTGCGTATACGTGCGTGTAAGTGTGTGTACGTGCGTGTATGTGCGTGTAAGTGCAAGAAAGTGCGTGACAGTGCGTGTAAGTGTGTATAAGTGTGTTTAAGTACGTGTAAGTAAGTGTAAGTGTGTATTAGTGTGTGTAATTTTGTGTAAGAGCGTGTAAGTTTGTGTAAGTGCGTGTAAGTGCGTGTAATTTTGTCTAAGTGAGTGTAAGTTCGTGTAAATGTGTGTAAGTAGGTATAAGTGTGTGTAAGTGCTTGTAAGTACGTACAAGTACGTGTAAGTACATGTAAGTGCGTAAACGTACGTGTAAGTGCAAGTAACTGCATGTAATTACGTGTAAGTGCATGTAAGCACGTGTAAGTGCGTGTAAGTGCGTGTAAGTGTGTGTAAGTGGGTGTAAGTGCTTGTAAGTGCAAGTAAGTACGTGTAAGTACGTGTAAGTGTGTATAAGTACGTGTAAGTGCGTGTAAGTGCGTGTAAGTGCGTGTAAGTGTGTATAAGTTCGTGTAAGTGCGTGTTAGTGCATGTAAGTGCGTGTAAGTGCGTGTAAGTGTGTGTAAGTGCGCGTAACTATCTGTAAGTACATGTAAGTGCGTGTAAGTATGTGTAAGTACGTGTAAGTGCGTGTAAGTGCGTATAAGTATGTGTGAGTGCGTGTAAGTACGTGTAAGTGTGTATAAGTACGTGTAAGTGCGTGTAAGTGCGTGTAAGTGTGTGTATGTGCGTGTTAACTTGTGTAGATGTGTGTAAGTGCGTGTAAGTGCATGTAATTGCGTGTAAGTATGTGTAAGTGCATGTAAGTGCGTGCAATTACGTGCAAGTGCGTGAAAGTGCGTGTAAGTATGTGTATGTCCGTATAAGTATGTGAAAGTGCGTGTAAGTGCGTGTAAGTGCGTGTAAGTGTGTGTAAGTGCGTGCAAGTATGTGTAAGTGCGTGTAAGTGCGTGTAAGTGTGTGAAAGTGCGTTTAAGTACGTGTAAGTGTGTGTAAGTGTATGTAAGTGTGTGTAAGTGCGTGTAAGTACGTGCAAGTGTGTGTAAGTGCGTGTAAGTGTGTGCAAGTGTGTGTAAGTGTGTATAAGTGCATATAAGTGTGTACATGTATGTGTAAGAGCGTGTACGTGTGTGTAAGTTTGTGTAAGTGCGTGTCAGTGCGTGTAAGTGCGTGTAAGTGCGGATAAGTGCGTGTAAGTGTGTGTAAGTGCATGTAAGTGTGTGTAAGTTTGTGTAAGTGCGTGTAAGTGCGTGTAAGTGCGTGTAAGTGCGTGTAAGTACGTTTGGGTGTGTGTAAGTGTGTGTAAGTGTGTGTAAGTGCGTGTAAGTGCGTGTAAGTACGTGTAAGTGTGTGTAAGTGCGTGTAAGTGCGTGTAAGTACGTGTAAGTGTGTGTAAGTGCGTGTAAGTGCGTGTAAGTACGTGTAAGTGTGTGTAAGTGCGTGTAAGTGCGTGTAAGTACGTGTAAGTGTGTGTAAGTGCGTGTAAGTGCGTGTAAGTACGTGTAAGTGTGTGTAAGTGCGTGTAAGTGCGTGTAAGTACGTGTAAGTGTGTGTAAGTGCGTGTAAGTGCGTGTAAGTACGTGTAAGTGTGTGTAAGTGCGTGTAAGTGCGTGTAAGTACGTGTAAGTGTGTGTAAGTGCGTGTAAGTGCGTGTAAGTACGTGTAAGTGTGTGTAAGTGCGTGTAAGTGCGTGTAAGTACGTGTAAGTGTGTGTAAGTGCGTGTAAGTGCGTGTAAGTACGTGTAAGTGTGTGTAAGTGCGTGTAAGTGCGTGTAAGTGCGTATAAGTGCGTGTAAGTGTGTGTAAGTGCATGTAAGTGTGTGTAAGTTTGTGTAAGTGCGTGTAAGTGCGTGTAAGTGCGTGTAAGTGCGTGTAAGTACGTTTGGGTGTGTGTAAGTGTGTGTAAGTGTGTGTAAGTGCGTGTAAGTGTGTGTAAGTGCGTGTACGTATGTGTAAGTGTGTCTTAGTGCATGTAAGTGCACGTAAGTGTGTGTAAGTGTGTGTCACTGCGTGTAAGTAGGTGTAAGTACGTGTAAGTGTATGTAAGTGCGTGTAAGTGCGTGTAAGTGCGCGTAAGTGCATGTAAGTGTGTGTAAGTGCGTAGAAGTGTGTGTAAGTGCGTGTAAGTACGTGTAAGTACGTGTAAGTGAGTGCAAGTTGGTGTAAGCGTGGGTAAGTACGTGTAAGTGTGTGTAAGTACGTGTAAGTGCCTGTAAGTGCGTGTAAGTGTGTGTAAGTGCGTGTAAGTGCATGTAAGTGTGTGTAAGTATTTGCAAGTGCGTGTAAGTGTGTGCAAGTGTGTGTAAGTGCGTGTCAGTGCGTGTAAGTGCGTGCAAGTTGGTGTAAGTGTGGATAAGTGCGTGTAAGTGCGCGTAAGTGCGTGTAAGTATGTGTAAGTGTGTGTAAGTGTGTGTAAGTGCGTGTAAGTGCGTGTCAGTGTGTGTAAGTGCGTGTAAGTGCGTGTAAGTACGTGTAAGTTTGTACAAGTGCGTGTAAGTATGTGTAAGTATGTGTAAGTGCGTGTAAGTGTGTTTAAGTGCGTGTAAGTGTGTGTAAGTGCATGTAAATGCATGTAAGTGCGTGAAAGTGTGTATAAATGTGTGTAAGTGCGTGTAAGGGTGTGTAAGTGTGTGTAAATGCGTGCAAGTGCGTGTAAGTGCGTGTAAATGTGTGTAAGTATGTGTAAGTGCGTGTCATTGTGTGTAAGTGCATGGAAGTGTGTGTAAGTACGTGCAAGTACGTGTAAGTTTGTGTAAGTTTGTGTAAGTGCGTACAAGTGCGTGTAAGTGCGTGTAAGTGCGTGTAAGTGAGTGTAAGTGTGTGTACGTACGTGTAAGTACGTGTAAGTGTGTGCATGTATGTATAAACACGTGTAAGTGTGTGTAAGTGCGTGTAAGTACGTGTACGTGCATGTAAGTGTGTGTAAGTGCGTGTAAGTGCGTGTAATTGTGTGTACGTGTGTGTAAGTGTGTGTAAATGCGTGCAAGTGTGTGCAACTGCGTGTAAGTGCGTGTTTGTGCGTGTAAGCTCGTGCAAGTACGTGTAAGTGAATGGAAGTGCGTGTAAGTGCGTGCACGTGTGTGTAAGTGTGTGTAAATGCGTGCAACTGCATGCAAGTGTATGTAAGTGTGTGTAAGTGCTTGTAAGTTCGTACAAGTACGTGTAAGTGGATGGAAGTGCGTGTAAGTGCGTGCACGTG
Source organism: Penium margaritaceum (assembly GCA_023375785.1). Lineage (NCBI taxonomy): Eukaryota > Viridiplantae > Streptophyta > Zygnematophyceae > Desmidiales > Peniaceae > Penium > Penium margaritaceum. The sequence continues at coordinate 168,449 of SZWC01003406.1, forward strand.
CGTGTAAGTGCGTGTAAGTACGTGTAAGTACGTGTAAGTGTGTGTAAGTGCGTGTAAGTGTGTGTAAGTGTGTGTAAGTGCATGTAAGTACGTGTTACTGCGTGTAAGTGCGTGTAAGTACGTGTAAGTATGTGTGAGTGCAAGTAAGTACGTATAAGTGCGTGTAAGTGCGTGTAAGTGCGTGTAAGTGTGTGTACGCACGTGTAAGTGCGTGTAAGTGTGTGGAAGGACGTGTAAGTGCAAGTAATTGCGTGTAATTAGGTGTAAGTGCATGTAAGCACGTGTAAGTGCGTGTTAGTGGGTGAAAGTGTGTGTAAGTGGGTGTAAGTCCTTTTAAGTGCAAGTAAGTACGTGTAAGTACGTGTAAGTGCGTGTAAGTACGTGTAAATACGTGTAAGTGCATCTAAGTGCGTGTAAATGCGTGTAAGTTCGTGTAAGTGTGTGTTAGTGCATGTAAGTGCATGTAAGTGCGTGTAAGTGCGTGTAAGTGTGTGTAAGTACGTGTAAGTGGATGGAAGTGCGTGTAAGTGCGTGCACGTGCGTGTAAGTGCGTGTAAGTACGTGTAAGTACGTGTAAGTGTGTGTAAGTGCGTGTAAGTGTGTGTAAGTGTGTGTAAGTGCATGTAAGTACGTGTTACTGTGTGTAAGTGCGTGTAAGTACGTGTAAGTATGTGTGAGTGCAAGTAAGTACGTATAAGTGCGTGTAAGTGCGTGTAAGTGCGTGTAAGTGTGTGTACGCACGTGTAAGTGCGTGTAAGTGTGTGGAAGGACGTGTAAGTGCAAGTAATTGCGTGTAATTAGGTGTAAGTGCATGTAAGCACGTGTAAGTGCGTGTTAGTGGGTGAAAGTGTGTGTAAGTTGGTGTAAGTCCTTTTAAGTGCAAGTAAGTACGTGTAAGTACGTGTAAGTGCGTGTAAGTACGTGTAAATACGTGTAAGTGCATCTAAGTGCGTGTAAATGCGTGTAAGTTCGTGTAAGTGTGTGTTAGTGCATGTAAGTGCATGTAAGTGCGTGTAAGTCCGTGTAAGTGTGTGTAAGTACGTGTAAGTGCGTGTAAGTGCTTGTAAGTGCGTGTAAGTGCATGTAAGTACGTGCAAGTGTGTGTAAGTGCGTGTAAGTGCTTGTAAGTGCGTGTAAGTGCGTGTAAGTGCATGTAAGTGCGTGTAAGTGTGTGTAAGTACGTGTAAGTGCGTGCAAGTATGTGTAAGTGCGTGTAAGTGCGTGTAAGTATGTGTAAGTGCATGTAAGTACGTGCAAGTGTGTGTAAGTGCGTGTAAGTGCGTGTAAGTGCGTGTAAGTGCGTATAAGTGCGTGTAAGTGCATGTAAGTGTGTGGAAGTGCGTTAAAGTGCGTTTCAGTGCGTGTAAGTGTGTGTAAGTACGTGTCCGTTTGTGTAAGTGCGTCTAAGTGTGTGTAAGTGCGTGTAAATGTGTATAAGTGCGTGTACGTGCATGTAAGTGCGTGTAAGTACGTGTAAGTGCGTGTAAGTGCATGTAAGTACGTGTAAGTACGTGTAAGTGCGTGTAAGTGCGTGTAGGTACGTGTTAGTTCATTTAAATGCGTATAAGTGTGTCTAAGTGTGTGTAATTGTGTGTAAGTGTGTGTAAGTGTTTGTAAGTGCGTGCAAATGCGTGCAAGTGTATGTAAGTGCTTGTAAGTGCGTGTACGTGCGTGTAAGTACGTGAAAGTGCATGTAAGTGCGTGTAAGTGCGTGTAAGTACGTGTAAGTGCGTGAAAGTGTGTGAAATTACGTGTAAGTATGTGTAAGTGCATTTAAGTATGTACAAGTACCTGTAAGTGCATGTAAGTGTGTGTAAGTACGTGTAAGTGTGTGTAAGTGCGTGTAAGTGTGTGTTAGTGCGTGTAAGTTTATGGAAGAGCGTGTAAGTACGTGTAAGTGCGTGTAAGTGCGTGTAAGTGCGTTTAAGTACGTGTAAGCACGTGTAAGTACGTGTAAGTGCGTGTAACTACGTGTAAGTAGAAATAAGTGCATGTAATTACATGTAAGTGCATGTAAGCACGTGTAAGTTTGTGTAAGTGGGTGTAAGTGTGTATCAGCGGATATAAGTGCTTGTAAGTGCAAGTAAGTGCGTGTAAGTACATGTAAGTGCGTGTAAGTATGTGTAAGTGTGTGTATGTGTGTGTTAGTGCATGTAAGTGCGTGTAAGTGTGTGTAAGTGCGTGTAAGTGCGTATAAGTATGTGTAAGAGCGTGTAAGTGCGTGTAAGTATGTGTAAGTACGTGTAAGTGTGTGTATATGTGTGTAAGTACGTTTAAGTATGTGTAAGTGCGTGTAAGTGCGTGTAAGTACGTGTAAGTACGTGTAAGTGTGTGTAAGTGCATGTAAGTGCGTGTCAGTGCGTTTAAGTGCATGTCAGTGTGTGTAAGTGCGTATAAGTACGTGTTTGTTCGTGTAAGTGCGTGTAAGTGCGAGTAAGTGTGTGTAAGTGCGTGTAAGTGCATGTAAGTGCGTGTAAGTGCGTATAAGTACGTGTAGGTACGTGTTAGTTCATGTCAATGTGTGTAAGTGCGTGTAAGTGTGTGCAAGTGCGTGCAAGTAAGTGTAAGTGCGTGTAAGTGTGTGTACGTGCGTTTAAGTATGCGAAAGTGCGTGTAAGTGCGTGTAAGTACTTGTAAGTGCGTGTAAGTGCATGTAAGTACGTGAAAGTGCGTGAAAGTATGTTAAAGTCTGTGTAAGTGCGTGTAAGTATGTGTAAGTGCGTGTAAGGGTGTGTAAGTGCACGTAAGTGCGTGTAAGTGTGTGTAAGTGTGTTTAAGTGTGTATAAGTGCATGTAAGTGCATGTAAGTGTGTGTAAGTGTGTGTAAGTGTGTGTAAGTGTGTGTCAGTGTGTGTAAATGCGTGTAAGTGTGTGCAAGTGCGTGAAAGTGCGCGTAAGTTTGTGTATGTTCATGTAAGTGTATGTAAGTACGTGTAAGTGTGTGTAAGTGCGTGTAAATGCGTGAAAGTGCATGTAAGTGTGTGTAAGTACGTGTAAGTGTGTGTAAGTGTGTGTATGTTCGTGTAAACGTGTGTAAGTACGTGTAAGTGCGTGTAAGTGCGTGTAAATGTGTGTAAGTACATGTAAGTGCGTGTAATTGTGTGTAAGTGCGTGTAAGTGCGTGTAAGTGCGTGCAAGTACGTGCAAGTGCGTGTAAGTGCGCGTAAGTACATGTAAGTTCGTGCAAGTACTTGTAAGTCATTGTAAGTGCGTGTAAGTGCGTGCACGTGCGTGTAAGTGCGTGTAAGTACGTGTATGTTCGTGTAAGTATGTGTAAGTGCGTGTATGTGCGTGTAGGTGCGTGTAAGTGCATGTAAGTGTGTGCCACTGCGTGTAAGTGTGTGTACGTACGTGTAAGTGTGTGTAAGGATGTGTAAGTACATGTGAGTGCAAGTAATTGCGTGTAAGTGCGTGTAAGTGCGTGTAAGTACGTGTAACTTCTTGTAAGCACGTGTAAGTGCGTGTAAGTGCGTGTAAGTATGTGTAAGTGCAAATAAGTGCGTGTAATTACATGTAAGTTCATGTTAACACGTGTAAGTGTGTGTAAGTGGGTGTAAGTGTGTGTAAGTGGGTGTAAGTGCTTTTAAGTGCAAGTAAGTACGTGTAAGTATGTGTAAGTGCGTGCAAGTACATGTAAGTGCGTGTAAGTACGTGTAAGTGCGTGTAAGTGCGTACAAGTGCGTGTAAGTGCGTGTAAGTGTGTGTAAGTACGTGTAAGTGCGTGTAAGTATGTGTACGTGCGTGAAAGTGCGTGTAAGTATGTGTAAGTGCGTGTTAGTGCGTTTAAGTGCGTGTAAGTGCGTGTAAGTGCGTGTAAGTGCGTATAAGTGCGTGTAAGTGCGTGTAAGTGTGTGTAAGTACGTGTAAGTGCGTGTAAGTACGTGTAAGTGTGTGAAAGTGCGTATAAGTGCGTGTAAGTGTGTATAAATGCATGTAAGTGCGTGTAAGTGCGTGTAAGTACGTGTATGTACGTGTAAGTATGCGAAAGTACGTGTAAGTGCGTGTAAGTATGTGTACGTGCGTGAAAGTGCGTGTAAGTATGTGTAAGTGCGTGTTAGTGCGTGTAAGTGCGTGTAAGTGCGTGTAAGTACGTGTATGTACGTGTAAGTATGCGAAAGTACGTGTAAGTGCGTGTAAGTATGTGTACGTGCGTGAAAGTGCGTGTAAGTATGTGTAAGTGCGTGTTAGTGCGTTTAAGTGCGTGTAAGTGCGTGTAAGTGCGTGTAAGTGCGTATAAGTGCATGTAAGTGTGTTTAAGTGCGTGTAAGTACGTGTATGTACGTGTAAGTATGCGAAAGTACGTGTAAGTGCGTGTAAGTATGTGTAAGTGCGTGTAAGTGCGTGTACGTGCGAGAAAGTACGTGACAGTGCATGTAAGTGCGTGTAAGTGTGTTTAAGTACGTGTAAGTACGTGTAAGAGTGTGTTAGTGTGTGTAAGTACATGTAAGTGCGTGTAAGGATGTGTAAGTGCGTGTAAGTGCGTGTAAGTGCGTGTAAGTATGTGTAAGTGCGCGTAAGTGCGTGTAAATACGTGTAAGAGCGTATAAGTGCATGTAAGTGCGTGTAAGTGTGTGTAAGTGCTTGTAAGTGTGTGTAAGTGTGTGTATGTGCGTTTTAACTCGTGTAAAAGCGTGTAAGTGCGTGTAAGTGCATGTAATTGCCTGTAAGTGCGTGTAAGTGCATGTAAGTGCGTGCAAGTACGTGCAAGTGCGTGAAAGTGCGTGTAAGTATGTGTACGTCCGTGTAAGTACGTGAAAGTGTGTGTATGTGCGTGTAAGTGCGTGTAAGTGCGTGCAAGTACGTGTAAGTGCGTGTAAGTACGTGTAAGTGTGTGAAAGTGCGTATAAGTGCGTGTAAGTGTGTATAAATGCATGTAAGTGCGTGTAAGTGCGTGTAAGTGCATGTAAGTGTGTGTAAGTATGTGTAAGTGCGTGCAAGTGCATGTAAGTGTATGTAAGTGCATGTAAGTGTGTATATGTATGTGTAAGAGCGTGTAAGTGTGTGTAAGTTCGTGTAAGTGCGTGTCAGTACGTGTAAGTGCACGTAAGTGCGGGTAAGTGCGTGTACGTGTGTGTAAGTGCATGTAAGTGTGTGTAAGTTCCTGTAAGTGCTATAAGTGCGTGTCAGTGCGTGTAAGTGCGTGTAAGTACGTTTGGGTATGTGTAAGTGTGTGTAAGTGCGTGCATGTGCTTGTAAGTACGTGTAAGTGCGTGTAAGTGCGTGTTAGTGTGTGTAAGTGCATGTAAGTGTGTGTACGTATGTGTAAATGTGTGTAAGTGCGTGTAAGTGCACGTAAGTGCGTGTAAGTGTGTGTAAGTGCGTGTAAGTAGGTGTAAGTGTGTGTAAGTGTGTTTAAGTACGTGTAAGTGCGTGTAAGTGTGCGTAAGTGCGTGTTAGTGTGTGTAAGTGCGTATAAGTGTGTGTAAGTGTGTGTAAGTACGTGTAAGTATGTGTAAGTGCGTGCAAGTTGGTGTAAGCGTGGGTAAGTACGTGTACGTACGTGTAAGTACGTGTAAGTGCGTGTAAGTACGTGTAAGTGTGTGTAAGTGCGTGTAAGTGCATGTAAGTGTGTGTAAGTATTTGTAAGTGCGTGTAAGTGTGTGCAAGTGTGTGAAAGTGCATGTCAGTGCGTGTAAGTGCGTGCAAGTTGGTGTAAGTGTGGGTAAGTGCGGGTAAGTGCGTGTAAGTACGTGTAAGTATGTGTAAGTGTGTAAAAGTGCGTGTAAGTGCGTGTAAGTACGTGGAAGTACGTGCAAGTGCATGTAAGTACGTGTAAGTGCATGTCAGTGTGTGTAAGTGCGTGTAAGTGCGTGTAAGTACGTGTAAGTTTGTGTAAGTGTGTGTAAGTGTGTACAAGTGCGTGTAAGTATGTGTAAGTACGTGTAAGTGCATGTAAGTGTGTTTAAGTGCGTGTAAGTGTGTGTGAGTGTGTGTAAATACGAGCAAGTGTGTGTAAGTGCGTGTAGGTGCGTGTAAGTGCGTGTAAGTGCGTGTCAGTGTGTATAAGTGCGTGTTAGTGCGTGTAAGTACGTGCAAGTACGTGTAAGTTTGTGTAAGCTCGTGTAAGTGCCTGCAAGTGCGTGTAAGTGCGTGTAAGTGTGTGTAAGTGAGTGTAAGTGCATGTATGTACGTGTAAGTGCGTGTAAGTGTGTGTATGTATGTATAAACACGTGTAAGTGCGTGTAAGTGCGTGTAAATGTGTATACGTGCGTGTAAGTGTGTGTAAGTGCCTGTAAGTGCATGTTTTTGTGTGTACGTGTGTGTAAGTGTATGTAAATGCGTGCAAGTGTGTGCAAGTACGTGTAAGTGTGTTTAAGTGCGTGTAAATTCGTACAAGTACGTGTAAGTGGATGGAAGTGCGTGTAAGTGCGTGCATGTGCGTGTAAGTGCATGTAAGTACGTGTAAGTTCATGTAAGTGTGTGTAAGTGCGTGTAAGTGCGTGTAAGTGTGTGTAAGTGCGTGTAAGTGCGTGTTACTGCGTGTAAGTGTGTGGAAGTGTGTGTAATTACGTGTAAGTATGTGTAAGTACGTGTGAGTGCAAGTAAGTACGAGTAAGTGCATTTAAGTGCGTGTAAGTGTGTGTAAGCACGTGTAAGTGCGTGTAAGTGTGTGGAAGTACGTGTAAGTGCAAGTAAGTGCATGTTATTATGTGTAAGTACATGTAAGCACGAGTAAGTACGTGCAAGTGGGTGTAAGTGTGTGTAAGTGGGTGTAAGTGGGTGTACGTCCTTTTAACTGCAAGTAAGTGCATGTAAGTACGTGTAAGTGCATGTAAGTACGTGTAAATATGTGTAAGTGCATGTAAGTGCGTGTAAGTGCGTGTAAGTGCATGTAAGCTCGTGTAAGTGTGTGTTAGTGCATGTAAGTGCATGCCAGTGCGTGTACGTGTGTGTAAGTGCGTGTAAGTTTGTGTAAGTACGTGTAAGTGCGTGCAAGTATGTGTAAGTGTGTGTAAGTGCGTGGAAGTATGTGTAAGTGCATGTAAGTACGTACAAGTGCGTGTAAGTACGTGTAAGTGCGTGTAAGTGCGTGTAAGTGCGTGTAAGTGCGTGTAAGTGCATGTAAGTGCGTGTAACTGCGTTTTAGTGCATTTCAGTGCGTGTAAGTACGTGTCTGTTTGTGTAAGTGCGTGTAAGTGTATGTAAGTGCGTGTAAGTGTGTGTAAGTGCGTGTTCGTGCGTGTAAGTGCGTGTAAGTACATGTAAGTGAGTGTAAGTGCATGTAAGTACGTGTAAGTACGTGTAGCTGCGTGTAAGTGCATGTAGGTACGTGTTAGTTCATTTAAATGCGTGTAAGTGTGTAAGTGTGTGTAAGAGCGTGTAAGTACGTGCAAGTGCGTGTACGTATGTGTAAGTGTGTGTCAGTGTGTGTAACTGCGTGTAATTGCGTGTAAGTGTGTAAGTGTGTGTCAGTGTGTGTAACTGCGTGTAATTGCGTGTAAGTGTGTAAGTGTGTGTCAGTGTGTGTAACTGCGTGTAATTGCGTGTAAGTGTGTAAGTGTGTGTCAGTGTGTGTAACTGCGTGTAATTGCGTGTAAGTGTGTAAGTGTGTGTCAGTGTGTGTAACTGCGTGTAATTGCGTGTAAGTGTGTAAGTGTGTGTCAGTGTGTGTAACTGCGTGTAATTGCGTGTAAGTGTGTAAGTGTGTGTCAGTGTGTGTAACTGCGTGTAATTGCGTGTAAGTGTGTAAGTGTGTGTCAGTGTGTGTAACTGCGTGTAATTGCGTGTAAGTGTGTAAGTGTGTGTCAGTGTGTGTAACTGCGTGTAATTGCGTGTAAGTGTGTAAGTGTGTGTCAGTGTGTGTAACTGCGTGTAATTGCGTGTAAGTGTGTAAGTGTGTGTCAGTGTGTGTAACTGCGTGTAATTGCGTGTAAGTGTGTAAGTGTGTGTCAGTGTGTGTAACTGCGTGTAATTGCGTGTAAGTGTGTAAGTGTGTGTCAGTGTGTGTAACTGCGTGTAATTGCGTGTAAGTGTGTAAGTGTGTGTCAGTGTGTGTAACTGCGTGTAATTGCGTGTAAGTGTGTAAGTGTGTGTCAGTGTGTGTAACTGCGTGTAATTGCGTGTAAGTGTGTAAGTGTGTGTCAGTGTGTGTAACTGCGTGTAATTGCGTGTAAGTGTGTAAGTGTGTGTCAGTGTGTGTAACTGCGTGTAATTGCGTGTAAGTGTGTAAGTGTGTGTCAGTGTGTGTAACTGCGTGTAATTGCGTGTAAGTGTGTAAGTGTGTGTCAGTGTGTGTAACTGCGTGTAATTGCGTGTAAGTGTGTAAGTGTGTGTCAGTGTGTGTAACTGCGTGTAATTGCGTGTAAGTGTGTAAGTGTGTGTCAGTGTGTGTAACTGCGTGTAATTGCGTGTAAGTGTGTAAGTGTGTGTCAGTGTGTGTAACTGCGTGTAATTGCGTGTAAGTGTGTAAGTGTGTGTCAGTGTGTGTAACTGCGTGTAATTGCGTGTAAGTGTGTAAGTGTGTGTCAGTGTGTGTAACTGCGTGTAATTGCGTGTAAGTGTGTAAGTGTGTGTCAGTGTGTGTAACTGCGTGTAATTGCGTGTAAGTGTGTAAGTGTGTGTCAGTGTGTGTAACTGCGTGTAATTGCGTGTAAGTGTGTAAGTGTGTGTCAGTGTGTGTAACTGCGTGTAATTGCGTGTAAGTGTGTATAAGTGTGTGTAAGTATGTATAAGTGCGTGTAAGTGCATGTATGTGCGTGTAAGTGTGTGTAAGTGTGTGTCAGTGTGTGTAACTGCGTGTAATTGCGTGTAAGTGTGTGAAAGTGCGTGTAAGTTTGTGTACGTTCATATAAGTGTGTGTAAGTATGTGTAAGTGCATGTAAGTGCGTGTAAATACATGTAAGTGCATGTAAGTGCGTGTAAGTGCGTGTAAGTATGTGTATGTTCGTGTAAACTTGTGTAAGTGCATGTAAGTGCGTGTAAGTGTGTGTAAGTACATGTAAGTGAGTGTAAGTGCATGTAAGTACGTGTAAGTACGTGTAGCTGCGTGTAAGTGCATGTAGGTACGTGTTAGTTCATTTAAATGCGTGTAAGTGTGTAAGTGTGTGTAATTGTGTGTAAGTGTGTGTAAGTGTGTGTAAGTGCGTGGAAGTGTGTGTAAGTGCATGTAAGTGCGTGTAAATACATGTAAGTGCATGTAAGTGCGTGTAAGTACATGTAAGTGCGTGTAAGTATGTGTAAGTGTGTGTAAGTGCGTATAAGTATGTGTAAGTGCATGTAAGTGCGTGTAAGTATGTGTAAGTATGTGTAAGTGTGTGTAAGTGTATGTAAGTGTGTGTAAGTTTGTGTAAGTGCGTGTAAGTTTGTGTAAGTGCGTGTAAGTACGTGTATGTGCGTGTAAGTGCATGTAAGTGCGTGTAAGTGCATTTAAGTGCATGTCAGTGTGTGTAAATGCGTATAAGTACGTGTACGTTCGTGTAAGTGCGTGTAAGTGCGAGTAAGTGTGTTTAAGTGCGTGTAAGTGCATGTAAGTGCATGTCAGTGTGTGTAAATGCGTATAAGTACGTGTACGTTCGTGTAAGTGCGTGTAAGTGCGAGTAAGTGTGTTTAAGTGCGTGTAAGTGCATGTAAGTGCGTGTAAGTGCGTGTAAGTACGTATATGTACGTGTTAGTTTGTGTAAATGCGTGTAAGTGCGTGTAAGTGCGTGCAAGTGCGTGCACGTATGTGTAAGTACGTGTAAGTGTGTGTACATGCGTCTAAGTATGCAAAAGTGCGTGTAAGGGTGTGTAAGTGCGTGTAAGTGCGTGTAAGTGCGTGTAAGTACGTGAATGTGCGTGAAAGTATGTGTAAGTGCGTGTAAGTGCGTGTAAGTATGTGTACGTACGTGTAAGTGTGTGTAAGTGAACGTAAGTGCATGTTAGTGTGTATAAGTGTGTGTAAGTATGTATAAGTGCGTGTAAGTGCATGTATGTGCGTGTAAGTGTGTGTAAGTGTGTGTCAGTGTGTGTAACTGCGTGTAATTGCGTGTAAGTGCGTGAACGTGCGTGTAAGTTTGTGTACGTTCATATAAGTGTGTGTAAGGATGTGTAAGTGCATGTAAGTGCGTGTAAGTACGTGTCAGTGTGTGTAAGCGCATGGAAGAGCGTGTAAGTGCGTGTAAGTGCGTGCAAGTGCGTGCACGTATGTGTAAGTACGTGTAAGTGTGTGTACATGCGTCTAAGTATGCAAAAGTGCGTGTAAGGGTGTGTAAGTACATGTAAGTGCGTGTAAGTATGTGTACGTACGTGTAAGTGTGTGTAAGTGAACGTAAGTGCATGTTAGTGTGTATAAGTGTGTGTAAGTATGTATAAGTGCGTGTAAGTGCATGTATGTGCGTGTAAGTGTGTGTAAGTGCGTGTCAGTGTGTGTAACTGCGTGTAAGTGCGTGTAAGTGCGTGCAAGTGCGTGCACGTATGTGTAAGTACGTGTAAGTGTGTGTACATGCGTCTAAGTATGCAAAAGTGCGTGTAAGGGTGTGTAAGTACATGTAAGTGCGTGTAAGTATGTGTACGTACGTGTAAGTGTGTGTAAGTGAACGTAAGTGCATGTTAGTGTGTATAAGTGTGTGTAAGTATGTATAAGTGCGTGTAAGTGCATGTATGTGCGTGTAAGTGTGTGTAAGTGTGTGTCAGTGTGTGTAACTGCGTGTAATTGCGTGTAAGTGCGTGAAAGTGCGTGTAAGTTTGTGTACGTTCATATAAGTGTGTGTAAGTATGTGTAAGTGCATGTAAGTGCGTGTAAATACATGTAAGTGCATGTAAGTGCGTGTAAGTGCGTGTAAGTATGTGTATGTTCGTGTAAACTTGTGTAAGTGCATGTAAGTGCGTGTAAGTGTGTGTAAGTACATGTAAGTGCGTGTAATTGTGTGTAAGTGCGTATAAGTGCGGGTAAGTGCGTGCAAGTACGTGCAAGTGTGTGTAAGTGCGCGTAAGTACATGTAAGTTCGTGCAAGTACGTGTAAGTCGGTGTAAGTGTGTGTAAGTCCGTGCACGTGCGTGTAAGTATGTGTAAGTATGTGTAAGTTCGTGTAAGTACGTGTAAGTGCGTGTATGTGCGTGTAGGTGTGTGTAAGTGCATGTAAGTGTGTGCCACTGCGTGAAATGTGTGTACGTGTGTGTAAGTGTGTGTAAGGACGTGTAAGTATGTGTGAGTGCAAGTAAGTACGTGTAAGTACGTGTAAGTGCGTGTAAGTGCGTGTAAGTACGTGTCAGTGTGTGTAAGCACATGTAAGTGCGTGTAAGTGCGTGTAAGTACGTGTAAGTGCAAGTAAGTGCGTGTAATTACGTGCAAGTTCATGTAAATACGTGTAAGTGTGTGTGAGTGGTATAAGTGTGTATAAGTGGGTGTAAGTGCTTGTAAGTGCAAGTTGGTATGTGTAAGTACGTGTAAGTGCATGCAAGTACGTGTAAGTGCGTGTAAGTGCGTGTAAATGCGTGTAAGTGCGTACAAGTGTATGTAAGTGCGTGTAAGTTCGTGTAAGTACTTGTTAGTGCATGTAAGTGCATATAAGTGCGTGTGAGTGCGTGTAAGTGCGTGTAAGTGTGTGTAAGTACGTGTAAGTGTGTAGAAGTATGTGTAAGTGCGTGTAAGTGTGTATAAGTATGTGTAAGTGCGTTTAAGTGCGTGTAAGTGCATGTAAGTGCATGTAAGTGTGTGTAAGTGCGTGTTAGTGTGTGTAATTGCGTGTAAGTACGTGTAAGTGCATGTAAGTACGTGCAAGTGGATTTAAGTGCGTCTCAGTGCGTGTAAGTACGTGTAAGTATGTGCATATTTGTGTAAGTGCGTGCCAGTGCGTGTAAGTGCGTGTAAGTGTGTGTAAGTGAGTGTAAGTGCGTGTAAGTGCGTGTAAGTGTGTGTAAGTGCGTGTAAGTGCGTGTAAGTGCATGTAAGTGTGTGTATGTGCGTGTTAGTTCATGTAAATGTGTGTAAGTGTGTGTACGTGCGTGTAATTGCGTGTAAATGCATGTACGTACGTGTAAGTACGTAGAAGTGTGTGCAAGTGCGTGTAAGTGCGTGTAAGTATGTGTACGTGCGTGTAAGTACGAGAAAGTGCGTGTAAGTGTGTGTAAGTGTGCGTACGTGCATGTAAGTGCGTGTAAGTGCGTGAAAGTGCGTGAAAATGTGAGTAAGTGCATGTAAGTGCGTTTGAGTGCGTGTTGTCGGAAAAATACTCAACGCTGACAAGGCACTCACAGGGTCCCAACTCCGACACTGTCTTGTACCCATCTGGCCCCGGGTGAGCTGCACCACAATAATGGAATGCAAGCAGACCTGGGTCAACACCGCGCAACAACAACAACTTTCAAACATGACCGCCAACCGCTTTGGCGGGCAAGTCAACAGCCAACCAAGCGAACGGCCCAACAACGGCCGACTACCGGTCACTCCCGCCCGCGCCCTCCAAAGCGGTTTGGACCTCGCTACCCGCCAAATACCGAACAACACAACCGGCAACTCAACGGTGCTGACCAATGGAACACTATGGCGCCCACTAGGAGGCGCGTTTCCGACCCAACAAGAAGTCACACCAGACGAAGGGTATCACCTGCAGAAGCACTCAGTGAAAGCCGGCTGCGGCTACTCCGCACGTACCGCCCACCATAGGATAGTTTACTTAATCTAGTATTTATGCATGTCCCTTGTACTAACTTAGTCACCAGTTTCTTTGGTCAATGAGTTGATTCATCTATTCGGCCCGGGCTCTCGCCCTGCCCCCACTCAGGCTCGGCCTTATGGCCCGCCACCACTCTTTGCCGCTGTTCATCATCTTGCTTCTTCTCTCAGTCATCAGCGCCAACTCAGATGTATCGAGGCATCCAGATGACGTTGTCCTGCCAGCCCGCGCACCAGAGGTGCGGCAAGCACAGACAACTATCCTTGGTGCTGGCAACCTGACGATGTGGCACCTTCAACCGCCTCTCAGTTCTCATGTCTTCGCTGCAATATCCTCTCGTGATGCTCTGCCCGTGCTTCGTCGCTGCGGCACACTCACTTTGCCGGCCCGTGCCTCAGCGCTTTTGCCTCACGACCCGCGCCTCGGCACTACCACCACCTCTTCATGCTTAGGGTCCCTTCTCATCATCGTGGTGTTTGATCCCTACATCAGCGCTCGTGCCTGTGCACCGTGCCCACTTATGTTCTTACCTGTTCAGCGCTCGTTCCTCGAACCGCACCCACGCCTTCCAGACCATCATCTCGTATGCTGTACTTCAGTCAATGCCTCTCCTGACGCTTGCAGTTTACTGACACGTGTAAGTACGTGGAAGTGCGTGTAAGTGTGTGTAAGTGTGTGTAAGTGCTTGTAAGTGTGTGTAAGTGCGTCTAAGTGCGTGTAAGTGCGTGTAAGTGCGTGTAAGTCTGTGTTAGTGCGTGTAATTACGTGTAACTGCATGTAAGCACGTGTAAGTGCGTGTAAGTGGGTGTAAGTGTGTGAAAGTGGGTGTAAGTGCGTGTAAGTGCAAGTAACTGCGTGTAAGTACATGTAAGTGCGTGTAAGTACGTGTAAGTGCGTGTTAGTGTGTTTATGTGCGTGTAAGTGCGTGTAAGTTTGTGTAAGTGCGTGTTAGTGCATGTAAGTGCGTGTAAATGCGTGTAAGTGCGTGTAAGTGTATGTAAGTACGTGTAAGTTCATGCATGTATGTGTAAGTGCGTGTAAGTGCGTGTAAGTGTGTGTAAGTGCGTGTAAGTGTGTGTAAGTGTGTGTAAGTGCGTGTAAGTGCATGTAAGTGAGTGTAAGTGCGTGTATATGTGTGTAGGTGCGTGTATGTTCGTGTAAATGCATGTAAGTGCGTGTACGTGCGTGTAATTCCGTGGAAGTGCGTGTAAGTGCATGTAAATGCGTGCAAGTGTGTGCAAGTGCGTATAAGTGTGTGTAAGTGTGTGTACGTGCGTGTAAGTACGTGTAAGTGCGTGTAAGTACGTGTAAGTACGTAAACGTACGTGCAAGTGTGTTTAAGTGCGTGTAAGAGCGTATAAGAGCGTGAAAGTGCATGTAAGTGCATGTAAGTGCGTGTAAGTGCATGTAAGTGTGTGTAAGTACATGTAAGTACGTGTAAGTGCGTGTACGTGTGTGTAAGTACGTGTAAGTGCATGTAAGTGCATGTAAGTGCGTGTAAGTATGTGTAAGTGCGTGTAAGTGTGTGAAAGTGCATGTAAGTGCGTGTTAGTGCATGTAAGTACGTGTAAGTGTGGATAAGTGCGTGTAAGTGCGTGTAAGTACGTGTAAGTTCGTGTAAGTGCGTGTAAGTGCGTGTAAGTGCATGTATGTACATGAAAGCGCGTTTAGGTGCATGTAAGTGGGTGTAAGTGCGTATAAGTTCTTGTAAGTGCGTATAAGTACAAGTAAGTGCGTGTTAGTGTGTGTAAGTACGTGTAAGTGCGTGTAAGTGCGTGTAAGTGTGTGTAAGTCCGCGTAAGTGCATGTAAGTGCGTGTAAGTGCGTGTAAGTGCGTGTATGTGTGTGTAAGTGTGTATAAGCACGTATAAGTGCGTGTAAGTGTGTTTAAGTACGCATAAATGCGTGTAAGTGTATGTAAGTGCGTGTAAGTGCGTGTAAGTGCGTGTAAGTGCGTGTAAGTGCGTGTAAGTACGTGTAAGTGTATGTAAGTGCGTGCAACTTGGTGTAAGTGCGGGTAAGTGCGTGTAAGTGCATGTAAGTGTGTATAAGTGTGTATAAGTGCGTGGAAGTGCTTGTAAGTGCATGTAAGGGCATGTAAGTACGTGTAAGTATGTGTAAGTACGTGTCAGTGCGTATAAGTGTGTGCAAGTTGGTGTAAGTACGGGTAAGTGTGTGTAAGTGTGTGTAAGTGCGTGTAAGTTCATGTAAGTGCATGTAAGTGCGTGTAAGTGCGTGTAAGTGCGGGTAAGTGTGTGTAAGTGTGTTTAGGTACGTGCAAGTGCGTGTAAGTGCGTGTAAGTATGTGTAGGTATGTGTAAGTGCGTGTAAGTGTGTGTAAGTGCGTGTGAGTGTGTGCAAGTGTGTGTAAGTGCGTGTAAGTGCGTGTAAGTACGTGTAAGTGTGTGTCTGTGTGTAAAAGTGCGTGTAAGTGCGTGTAAGTATGTGTAAGTACGTGTAAGCTTGTGTAAGTGCATGTGAGTGCGTGCAAGTACGTGTAAGTATGTGTAAGTGCGTGTAAGTGCGTGTAAGTGCATGTAAGTGCGTGTAAGTGTGTGTAAATGCGTGTAAGTGCGTGAAAGTGTGTGTAAATGCGTTTAAGTGCATGTAAGTACGTGTAAGTGCGTGCAAGTGCATGTAAGTGCGTGTAAGTGCGTGTAAGTGCGTGTAACTGTATGCCAGTGGGTGTAAGTGCATGTAAGTGCATATAAGTGCGTGTAAGTTCGTGTAAGCTTTTGTAAGTTCGTGTAAGTGCGTGCAAGTGCGTGTAACTGAGTGTAAGTGTGTGTAAGTGCGTGTAAGTGCGTGTAAGTGTGTAAATGTGCGTGTAAATGCATGTAAGTGCGTCTAATTGTGTGTAAGTACGTGTAAGTGCCTATAAATGCATGCAAGTGCGTACAAGTGCATGGAAGTACGTGTAAGTGCGTGGAAGTGCGTGTAAGTACGTGTACGTTTGTGTAAGTGTGCGTAAGTGTGTGCATGTACGTGTAAGTGCGTGTGAGTGCGTGTAAGTGTGTGTAAGTACGTGTAAGTGCGTTTAAGTACGTGTAAGTACGTGTGAGTGCGTGTAAGTGCGTGTACGTTTGTGTAAGTGCGTGTAAGTGCATGTAAGTGCGTGTAAGTATGTGTAAGTGCTTGTAAGTGCGTGTAAGTGCGTGTAAGTGCATGTAAGTGCGTGTAAGTATGTGTAAGTGCTTGTAAGTGCGTGTAAGTGCGTGTAAGTGCGTGTAACTATGTGTAAGTGCGTGTAAGTGCGTGTAAGTACGTGTAAGTGCGTGTAAGTGCGTGTAATTGCGTTTAAGTGCGTGTAGGTGCGTGTAAGTGCGTGCAAATGCGTGCAAGTACATGTAAGTACGTGTAAGTACGTGTACGTGCGTGTAAGTACGTGAAACTGCGTGTAAGTGAGTGTAAGTGCGAGTAAGTACGTGTAAGTGTGTGAAACCACGTGAAAGTGCGTGTAAGTATGTGTAAGTGCGTGTAAGTATGTGTAAGTACGTGTAAGTGCGTGTAAGTACGTGTAAGTGCGTGTAAGTACGTGTAAGTGTATTAGTGTGTGTAAGTATGTGTAAGAGCGTATAAGTGCATGTAAGTACGTGTAAGTACGTGTAAGTGCATGTAAGTGCGTGGAAGTTTGTCTTAGTGAATGTAAGTTCATGTAAATGCATGTAAGTGCGTGTAAGTGCGTGTAAGTGCGTGTAAGTGCGCGTAAGTGCGTGTAAGCACGTGTAAGTGCGTGTAAGTGCGTGTAAGTACGTGTAAGTGCAAGTACGTGCGTGTAATTACGTGTAAGTGCATGTAAGTACGTGTAAGTACGTGTAAGTACGTGTAAGTGTGTGTAAGTACGTGTAAGTGCGTGTAAGTGCGTGTACGTATGTGTAAGTGCGTGTAAGTGCGTGTAAGTGCGTGTAAGTATGTGTAAGTGCATGTAAGTGCGTGTAAGTGTGTGTAAGTACGTGTAAGTGCGTGTAAGTGCGTGTACGTATGTGTAAGTGCGTGTAAGTGCGTGTAAGTGCGTGTAAGTATGTGTAAGTGCATGTAAGTGCGTGTAAGTATGTGGAAGTGCGTGTAAGTACGTGTAAGTGCGTGTAAGTATGTTTAAGTGTGTGTAAGTGCGTGCAAGAGCGTATAAGTGCGTGTAAGTGCGTGTAGGTGCGTGTTAGTTCATGTAAAGGCGTGCAAGTGCGTGTAGGTGCGTGTAATTGCGTGTAAGTACGTGTAAGTGCGTGCAAGTGCATGCAAGTGTGTGTAAGTACGTGTAAGTGCGTGTACGTACGTGTAAGTACGTGAAGGTGCGTATAAGTGCGTGTAAGTGCGTGTAAGTGTGTGTACGTGCATATAAGTGTGTGTAAGTGTGTGTAAGTACGTGAAAGTGCGTGTAATTACGTGTATGTGCATGTAAGTGCGTGTAAGTGCGTATAAGTGTATGTAAGTGCATGTAAGTGTGTGTAAGTGTGTGTAAGTGCGTGTAAGTGCATGTAAGTACATGTAATTGCGTGTTAGTATGTGTAAGTACGTGTAAGTGTGTGTAAGATCGTGTAAGTGCGTGTCAGTGCGTGTAATGCATGTAAGTGCATGTGAGTACGGGTAAGTGCATGTAAGTGTGTGTTAGTGCGTGCTAGTGCGTGTAAGTTTGTGTAAGTGCGTGTAAGTGTGTGTAAGTGCATGTAAGTGCGTGTTAGTACGTGTAAGTGTGTGTAAGTGCGTGTAAGTACGTGTACGTTCGTGTAAGTGTGTGTATGTGCACGTAAGTGCGTGTAAGTGCGTGTAAGTGTGTGTAAGTGTGTGTAAGTGTGTTTAAGTGTGTGTAAGTGCTTATAAGTACGTGCAAGTTGGTGTAAGTGCGGGTACGTGCGTGTAAGTGCCTGTACATGCGTGTAAGTGCGTGTAAGTACGTGTTAGTGTGTGTAAGTGCATGTAAGTGTGTGTATGTGCGTGTAAGTGCGTGTAAGTATGTTTAGGTTCGTGTAAGTGCGTGTAAGTGTGTATAAGTATGTGTCAGTGCGTGTAAGTGCGTGTAAGTGCGTGTAAGTGCGT
>SZWC01003407.1:3889-18889 GCA_023375785.1 Penium margaritaceum
GCCACGTCCCTCCGAGCGCGGCTATGGCAATACGCTCTCACCATGACGCCGCTTTGTGCGGTGTAGCGTCCGACAGGAAGACGCGAGCCACAGCCAAAATGAGAGGCGGCCGATGTTTCTCGCACGGAAGTTGGACAGAGAAAACAGATGGACTTCGCCAATAATGCCCAAAAACAACGGAGTACTTCAGATAAAGCGGAATGGATGGGGTTGCATAAACGGGAGACGTGTTATGTCATACCTCGCTCGAAACGCTATGCCACCGACCATCTATTTTTTAGTATTTCGCCTCACTGGAGTTTTCTCACTCTTATACCCCGATTTTCCCTCAAAATTAGCAAATGAAAATAGTTCAGCCTCCAAAACAGGATTATTAAGGCACCTCCCAGGCCACCTCTTAACATTCAGGGCTTGCGGGTTTCATTTAGGTTCAGGCAACTCCCACGCCTTGCACTAGCAAGGCCTGATAGATTCCATTTCAAGTAAGATGGAGGGTAGTCCCCCAAAGCTATAAGCATGTGCAAAAATAGATTCAAGTGAAGTCTGCAATGGCTAGATATCTACCGGGAATAAAAGTCAATGACAGATGGTATGTTGGGTATGGGGTGCCAAAAAAGTGACCAAAGTGGATTGCTCGATAGAAATCATCAAGTCATGCCAGTGAACATAGGATGCTTTGTTGGCAATGGGTCTAGTTCATGTGATGGCTCCTGCACTACCAGCACCAATGCCGGCCACAATTTTTGGCTAGGGAGGTTTGGAGCGGCCTTCAAGGTAGAAAGGCAGAAGGAGGACCTTCAAGAAACTTCAAGGAAGGTCCCCACCAAGATAATTGGTTGTGCACATGGCAAGGATGGTAATTCTCTTGTGTAAGAGTGACTCCCGCTCATCCCGCTAAGCAAGGAGTGTGCTAGGAGGTGAACTCTGATGCACTCAAAAGGCAGCCCTCAGGGAGGTGATCAAGCTCACCAAAAGTTGCTAGGCTAGATCAATTGCATGAGAGAGACAAGTTGGAGGCTGCAAAGATAAAAACATGGAAGCGTGTGAAGTTGTGTAGATAGCGCGAATAGTTGGTTTGACTCGTGGATGAGAAAGTGCATCAGCATAGCTTTCTAACAAGCCTAAGTACTCCTCATTTGGCACATGGAGCTGGAAGAACCACCTTATCAAATTCCACCTCCTAGCACACTCCTAGCCTAGCGGGATGAGCGGTAGTTACACTCTCACACAAGAGAATTACCATCCCTGCCATATGCACGACCAATAATCTTGGTGGGGACCTTCCTTGCAGCTCCCTGAAGGTCCTCCTACCGCCCTTCTACCTTGAAGGCGGCTCCAAACCTCCTTGGCCAATAATTGTGGCTGTCGTTGGTGCTAGTAGTGTAGGAGCCGTCACTTGAACCGGACCCATTGCCACAAAACCATGACAATCCATGTCTCCCTCAAACGGACTCTGAATTGAGTTTTGTAAAGTTCTTCAAAAACAACAAAACATCCTTTATGCTCTGTTGTGACATGATGATTTTTCTCCCACACCCCAATTTGGACACTTTTTTGGCACCCCATATCCAACATTCTCCCACTTTGCGATAATACAAATCACACAAGTTCTCACTGTTTTCTAAGCTGATGAAACCGGTGCGCTTCCAACGGCTTGCTGAGGAAGCCCGCCAGCATCATGCTTGAAGGGCAGAGCTTGATCTGCACCAACTACTTTGCCACGAGTTCCCGGATGAAGTGATATCGCACGTCAATGTGCTTAGTGCGGGTGGAAAATTGTGCATTCTTGGTCAAATCAATTTCGTTCATGTTGTCAAAGTCAATTGCAGTCGTTGTGGTTTGCTACTATCCAAGGCTTGCCAGCAACTCAAGCAACCACACGGCTTCCTTTGCAATTTCACTCAAGGCGATGTACTCAGCTTCTGTGGAGGAGAGGGCAACACACTCTTGCTTCTTTCTCCTCCAACTGATTGCACCTCCCCCAAGAACAAATCGGAACCCACTAGTTGACCTCCTTGTGTCCACGTTACCTCCCCAGTCTGCATCACTATAGCCGATGGAAAAGGGGTTGTTGTTGCCGTTGAAGGTAAGGAAAAGGCTACTGCTGCTGTCGAAGTAGCGCACCACCTGCTCGACCGCCTCCTAATGCGGCACACCTGGATTCGCGCAAAACGTGCTGAGCACTCCCACTACTTGGCTGATGTCCAGGCGCGTGCCGACTGTTGCGTACATGATGCTCCCAACTGCTGCTTGGTACGGCACTGCTTCCATGCGGCTGCCCTCTTGCATGCTGCGAGAGTCTGCATCGTGTTCAGCTTCACTCCCACTTCTAGTGGTGTTGTGGCCTTGCGTGCTCCTGCCATGTTAAAACTCTTGACGATGTTACTCATGTACATGCTCTGCGACAACTCCAAAGTCAGCTGCTGCCAGTCTCCCTTGACCTAAAGGCCAAGGTAGTAGCTGAGCTCTCCCATGTCTTTCATGTCAAACCTGGCAGCAAGGGAGTGCTTCACATCGTCCAAAAGAGACTTGGAGTCAGATGCAATGAGCTGATCATCAACATAGAGCAAGATGATGACCTGGCTTCCCTCTTGTGTGCACCCATAGAATGCATGGTCATCTTCACTACGCATAAAGCCAAAGCCAGCCAGCCATCTTGTGGTACCATGCTTGCGGAGCTTGCTTCAGGCCGTAGAGGGCCTTCACATGCTTGCACACCGAATCCTCCTTTACATGTACACATCCTCCTTGAGGTCACCATTCAGAAATGCACAAGTTACATCCATTTGGTACACCTCTAGGTCTATAGCAAGAGCAAGAGCGAGGATGGCTTGGATGGATGGGAACTTTGCGACAGGTGCAAATGTCTCATTACAATCCACACCCTCAGTCTTTTCATACCCCTCTGCAGCCAACCGTGCTTTGTACCTAAGCACCTTACCATCCTCACCACGCTTGCGCCTGAAGATCCACTTGCACCCGATCAACCAACTGCCACGTGGAGCTTCTTCGAGGGTCCAGGTGAAGTTCTACATGACCGCACCATATTCCTCATCAGTTGTGGTAAGCCAACCTGCTGCCTCCGCGCTGCGCATGGCTTTAGCGAATATGTTGGGTCATCGGTGAATGTGAGGAAGAGAAGCTTGAGGTCAGACGACTCCGTTGGTGATGAAACGGTGCACAGGTTCACCAGCTCCTCTAGCGGCCTCATTTTGCTTGCAAGGCGCTCGGATCGCCTCAACGGCTCCCCACTGCCCTGTGCACCTTTGTTGATGTGTGCGGATCTTCGTGGCAGCTGCTATATGTTGCTTTGTTTCTTCTCCTCATCAGATTCAGCTGCTAGCTCTTTCTCCTTTTGAGCTCGCTCCACCTCCTCATCGTTACCGCTATCACTCCCCTCTTCCGCACCGTCCTCTTCTGCAACCAAAACTTCTCCCAATTCAAGTACAAGTGCGGAAGTAAGTGGAACTACAGACATGTGGCTCTACGTCCAGCCCTTCACGTCCTCTTGAAAGACAACATAATGGCTACGTATTATCTTACGAGCAGCGAGGTTGTAGAGGCGGTATGCCATGATGTCGTAACCAAGGAAGGCAGCCTTCACTGACTTTGCTTCTAGACTGTTATGGCTCCTGGTAGGCACGTGCATGAATGCGCCACATCCAAAGACTTTCAGGTGCGTCACCATTGGCTTGCGTCCCGTCCACACCACCTCTAGTGTCATCCGCGGCACGGCGCGCGTGGGACTCTGGTTTTTCAGGTACGCAACAATGTAAACCACTTCCGCCCAGAAGGTTGGTGGGAGCTCCGCGTCTTGGAGCATGGTGCAAACACGCTCCATGACTGAGCGCTTTGTGCGTTCGGCCATGCCGTTCAGCATCTATGTTCCAAGTAGAGGTGTAAAGGTCGTCCTCCTTGTTTGTTTTTGTAAGCACACGGCCTGCACATGCAGAGATGGTGCAACCACCATTCTCAAAGAAAACTTGCATGCCATTGGAGATGAGAGATGAAAGAGAGAGGAGGTTAGCTGCCAGCTGTGGAACATGGAGCACCCCCTTCACACGACGTTCCACGTGCTTACCCTCAACGGAAGCACAACACAATCTCACCCTCCCCAACCGCCATTTGCACATACTTGTCCCCCATGTACACCCGACAAGGCTCAATTGCGGTGTAGGCGACGAACCACTCCCGCCAACACGTCATGTTGCGCGTGGCTTGTGAGTCAATGATCCAAAACAAGGTGGTGTTGTGGAAGACAAGGAGGACTTGGATGGTGGTCACAAATCCACTCTTCCAATCTGCTACCTTCGTGGAAGCGTCAGAAAGCTTTCCCGCTCCCACTCGAGCCGCAAGGTCTGCCCTCTTTTTCTGGCATTCACGCGCCCAATGGCCCGGCTTCTTCCAGTAGTGTTAGTTCCCCTTCCTCTTCCCTTCTCCGTCGTTGCCCCTGGTTGGTGCAGCACCACCCCCATGACCAGAGTTGGTGATGAAAGCGACATCCAGTCCGCTTTCGCCCTCCTCTCCCTTGTGCGGCTCCTCCTCAAACAACAGGCTTTCCTCCACATCGTTGAGGGACAGCTTGTCGTCGCACTGGTCGAGGGCAACAATTAGAGTGTAACTGCTAGGAAGGCCAGAGAGGATGGTTAGCATGAGCACACGCTCCTTGACAGGGTTGTCAATTGCAGCAAGCTGGTCAGAGAGAGACTTCACCATGTTGATGTAGTCAATCATGGATCCAAACTCATCCATCTTTATCGTGTGAAAGCGACAACGCAGCTGCATGTTCATGAGGACTGACTTGGAAGCATAAGTGGACTTAAGCTTTTTCTAAACCTCCTTTGGCGTGAGGATGCCATGGACAAGGAGTTGCTGCCGTTCGGCGAGGGTGATGTAGATGGTTCCAAGGGCGCCGTCACGCTTCTCGCGGTAGGTACGGGCCTTGCCAGGAGAGAGGGATCTTTCTGGTGGTTCCTTCTTCTTCTCATCCACCTGGCTCCACAGATCCTTCTCCATTAGTACCATCTTCATGTTGTTCCAAGAGTTGAAGACGTTCTTGCCTTCGAACTTGGCGATGTTGACATTGGCCACCTCAGAAGTAGATGTCGCGATAGTAGTGCAATGTTCAGCACACAAACGGCTCTCTCACACAACAGGGTGCAAGGAATGCCACTAGGATGAGACAAAGCCTTTTTCTAGCTCTGATACCGCTGATGAAAACTGGGGTAGCCCTCAGGGAGGTGATCAGGCTCACCAAGAGCTGCCTAGGCAGGACCAACGGTTTGTGAGAGGGAGTTGCAAGTTGCACACACAGAATTTATGGAAGCGAATGTAGGCTTGCAAAGAACGCGAATGTCTAAATCGACTCTTGACTGAGACATTGAATTAGCACAGCTTTCTACCAAGCCTTTGTATGCCTCATTTTGCACATGGAGCTGGAAGAACCACTCCGTCCAAATTCACCTCCTCGCACACTCCTACCCTAGCGGGATTCGCAGTAGTCACACTCTCCCACAAGAAAATTACCATACCTGCCATGTGCCAAACCAATCATCTTGGTGGGGACCTCCCTTGAAGCTCCTTGAAGGTCCTCCTATCCTCTTTCTACCTTGAAGGCCCCTCCAAACCCCCCTGGAAAACAGTTGTGGCCGTCATTGGTGGAGGTAGTGCAGGAGTCGTCACTTGAACCGAACCCATTGCCACCAAACCTTGAAAATCCATATCTCTCAAACGGACTCCGAATCAATTTTTGTAAAGTGCTACAGAACTAGCCAAACATCCTCTGTTCACTCTTGTGGTCTAATGATTTTTATCAAGCAACCCACTTTGGTCACTTTTTTTTGGCACTCCATATCCAACAATTGGCTATGGAGGTTTGGAGCGGCCTTCAAGGAAGAAAGGCAACAAGAGGACCTTGAGGGAGCTTCAAGGAAGGTGCCCACCAAGATTATTGTTTGTGCACATGGCACAGATGGTAATTCTCTTGTGGAAGAGTGTGACTGCCGTTGATCTTTTTAGGCTAGGAGTGGGCTAGGAGGTGAACCTTGACAAACAGGTTCTTCTAGCTCCATGTGCCAAATGAGGCGTACTTAGGCTTGTTAGAAAGCTGTGCTAATTTAATTTCTCATCCACAAGTCCAACCAGCTTTTTGTGCTCTCTACGCAACTTCACACGCTTCTGTATTTTTGTCTCCGTATCCTACACCATTTCTCTCACATGCAATTGCACCTGCCTAGTGGCTCTTGGTGAGCTTGATCACCTCCCTCAAGGCAACCTTTGATTGCATCGTGGTATTCTTTCCATCGTTGTTTATGGTATTGCGCAATAGTATCCACTAGTATAACATCGACCAGACGTGAAAGGACTTCATTTGATTCTTGTAGAGGAGAAGTGAGAATGTGCACTACCCAACAAAACATTTCAAATGAGACCAGAAAAAAAGTTGTCATTTGAAGAAACTAGCGCAGACATGTATCTTTACATGTATTTGTTCAAGTACATGAACATGTTGGAATTGAAGTTGGGAATGAAATGTGGAAAGGACCACTGGAAACAAAGGCCCCGCTGAAACCAGAAGTTTGGGGGGGGGGGACTAGGAGAGTGAAGGGGACAGTTGAGGGAAGGGAAGGCAATGATGAAGGCCAATACGTGAAGAGGGGTGAGGAGGCTGCCGGGTACCACACAAGGTGAGCAAAATGGGTTGGGAGGATAAGGAAGATCAAAGAAAATTGTACATTTAGGTAGCTGGACAAAGAAATGAGAATAAGGTGAAGGGGAATGAGGGTTCTTAATATCTGAGCAATGAGGAGAGGGAGGCAGATTAGAGGAATTGGGCACCATTCACCCATGGCTAGGGTAGAGCGGCATAGAGACTGACAAGTTGTCGGGGGAAGTGAGCGTTGAGTAAGGGCTAGTTTGGTGGTCACCATTTGAGACAAGCAGAGCGGGGTGAAGGGATATGATAGATATAAAGAAGATAGACGATGGGGAAACAAGGGCAGTAAATTGGGGAAGTAACACAGTCGTGCGACCGTTGGACATTGAGGGAGAGCGAAAGAGGATACATGAAGGGTACAAATATGCCACATGAGAGCATTATTGTATGTAAAACTATAATGGTTGAACGGTGAGAGGTTGGTCCAAACTGGATTGCCTAGTTTGGCTGGTTGAAGTTCAGTGATTATTTTGTTATTCTTTCTTTGCATTTTTGGTGGTTTGATGCGGATCTAGAGTAAATGTTTTTTTATGTGACTATAGTGCAGGTACTCAGATGATGAGTAGAACGCGTTGTTGACATTCTTGCCTTTTGGGAAACCCCTCATGGGAAATAAACCCCATCCATATCTTGTACACTCCTTCTCAAATCGTTTTATGAAATGATACATGCAAGAGCCCATCGGTGTAGACACCATTTCAAATAGTGTTGGACTAAATCCTACTGACAAAATAGTCACTTACAACCTTGCATGTCAGAGAATGTTTTCTTGCATGGACTCGTACTAGCAATAATGGGTAAGATACCGAACTCAAAGGCAAGGGCATACCTTGAAAGGGAGGGAGGGGGTCCATGCGCGACGAGAGTGGGGTCAGTTAAGCTCACATCCCCTTAAGCACATTTGGCCCCTCATGAATAAGGAGGTAGGGCACGGCGAGGAAATTCAAGGAGGACAGTCTATAGTTTTGAGGTACAGGGAAGGGCATACAATCTTTTGCAAGCTAGAGAATTTGGTCATGCAAAGGGGATATGACATTAGAATTGGTGGAGTTTAGGGGGTGTGAATGCTAGATGGGAATGATGAAGAGGATTGTTTGAAGAGAGCAGAAACATAGGACTACTGATAGGTTATGCACATGGGTGTTGTAGCATGGAGATGTGAGGGTTGGTTGTAAGGTCTTCCCGAAGATGGGAAAAGGCAAGAGAGAAATCATTAGGGGAGAAAGAGGCTGCTCTAGGAGGAGAAGAAAGGTTTGTCAATGGATGAGATTATAGATGAAGTGTGTAGTGGATTTGGTTTAGTGGATTTGTACATGTGGGAGGGAGGCAAACGGATAGTGGAGGTGATGGAGGGTACGTGTGGTTTTGAGGAGGCTAAGAGAGAGGAAACTAACTGTGTTTTGGATGGTAGGCCATTGATGTGTGTGCAGGGTCTTTTTTAAAGGGGGGAACATCCTTTTGGAGCATATATTGGGAGGCCACAAAACTGCCTCAACACATGCAATATTATGCTGAGGGCAAGAATACTAGCATGTCCTGCAAGGAGACTATGATCGTGAGTATGATCATGAACATGGATGTAACAGGAGAGAAAATCAATGCTGTAGCAATTGCTACAGGAAAGGGTACATTTGTATTCCTTTTTACATTCCCCATTCTCACTGAGGGCAATTTCCGGATCATGAAAGACCCTCTTGCAGGGTTTGTGCAACATTATTTGTGATAAATATTGGCATTGGTGGCACCAAGTATCATGCAGCTTAGGGTCTTTGCAACCCAACATTGCAAAGGAGTCATGTGCAAAAAACTTGGGTGCCATGGGCATTTGACACACTTCTGCATGGAAAGTGCAGTTGCTTCCTGGTAAGCGTAGTAAGCACAATTTGTGATTTGGGGAGGTAGCAATCGTCTCACAAAAGAAGAAGGCAAGGGCTTGGTTGCCCCATCCGATGATTATGCTTTCTAGAGTGTTGTTTTCAGAATTAAGATAAGGAGAGGGCTCAGAGCTACCAGGAGGAAATGGGCCTGGTTGCGCGAGATCTGCTATAAGTTCTTTGATGCAAAAACAGGGGAGAAATCATTAACTTCAACCTTGACCTTGGGTTTGAGGGGAGTTTTAACAACAAGAAGAAATCCAGATCATTCTTCAGGTATAGAAAGTAGAGCTCTTAAGATATTCAAATTGTAAAGGGTTTGCTGTAGTGAAAGAATGCAAATGGGGTCAACATCTATGCAATATGATGTGAGGGAGGCCAGCATGTGAGATGGAAATTACCACAAGGTATTTGAGATTGAGAATTCTCAGCACACGTCATTTAATCAATAAAGTGGGGATTATCTCTTATTTCCATAATTCTCACAATGTAACATAGTTATTAATAATAATTTTAGACCATTCACCTGATTGGTTACTGGTCGGAGGGGGGTCGATGTCGAGGTGGTTGGTGATGAGTACATCTATGATAGGACACAATGGGGACATAGTGAAGAGATTTAATTGGGGGAACTTGAAAACAAGGATCGCATAAGATGAGACAGTCATATGGAAATGGACTGGAAGCAATTTTAAAGATGTTTGAGTGAAATCAAGGATACAAGGTAGAGGAAGAAGAAGATTGAGGTGTGGAGGAGGGATAAATGGGGGCAAAGGCATATGTGCATGATGCGAAGGATGAAACATGGACTGATGTAGCGTGGTGCATTCTTGTGTAGATTCTTGTGTAGTTCATCTGTATGCATCATCTTGTGAGTTCCTTCACCGAAGCCATTGTATTTGGAAGTCCTGCCACCACATTGTTTCCACATGAACTAGAAAAAACATAGAAAGTAAAGAGTGTTACTAAAACTATGTGATTCTAGGGTAGTGAAAGGGGATCACATAAGATTTATGATTCATCACACAAACAAAAACACATTCTATGCTTTGGTAGGGCCATAATCGCTTAGCTCAAGGCAAAATTCACTAATTGAGACAAAGCATTCCTGAAGTTTTGAAGTGGAAACACAATGTAGGGGACATCATTGCATGCAATACATCCTTACAAGATTCTATGACCGGATCATGTACTCCCATCAATAAAAGCTAAAAATCAGTAAAAGTACATCCCTTGTAAGTTATTAGCTTAGATCTCCCTAATCCATAAGACGAGGCAAACCGTCGAATACACACAGGCTTTGCTCAATCTCTCACAGGGACCTCAGGATAGCACATGCTCTCACCTGTCATAAGTTCTATGTATGCATTCAAATCAAGAGGGATTAAGCTTAAATGCAAATAAACATAAAGATTTCAACCAATGAAAGCCCATGTTGATTTGTGAGAAGTTTATTGGTTGTTCACATATTGTGTTAGAGACACAACGAAGGTTGAAAAAGAATCCTACGCATCATATGCCAATGATTGAATTCCGAGGGCCAAGCTTTCTCCTCTCACAGCCAATTAGTAAATCTACGTGGGTAGAATGATGATCACTGGTTGTTGAACTTGACCAACAGCCTAATCTAAAAGCAACCAGACTTTCCCCCAGTGAAATCCAAAACAAGAAGTAACTATGGCCTTTGTTTTTCCATTTTCATGTAACTACGTCTTCATAGCAAATGACCATTTCTTTAAAGCAATGAAGTTTTCAGGACCAATTTCTTTAAAAGGAGCCAGCATTTCAGCACACTTAACCCACTTGTTTTACCTAAACGTCTTTGTGAACCCAACGTAAACAAGGGTCATCACAAGATGTCTTGGAATCAATAACCAGGCTCTACATATTATCCCTGATCAACATCCGGTTCATAAATTGAAACTTCCTCCAAATAATACAAAATTCAGTGTGAAAACCACGTTCCTTTCATTGAAAATTGAGGTCAATCACTGGTACATGTATTATTTACATGTCTTCAAGAATCATCAATGCTTGGAAATTGGACCACCTAAAGCACACTACACTAAGGGAAACCAAAAAACATCTAGCTTCTAAAAGTTTTCTCAACCCCCAAGTTGCACGCTTGGTATTGTTGACCAGAAAAGGGCATGGGTTCTCCAATTATTTACAAAAATTGAGCTTTTGTATGTTTTCCAGAAGCAAATGACTAGACTTACTAGACCTCCAACATAAATGTTTTTCTTCCCTTTGCTTTCATGAAATCCTGAATTCATTCCAAATCTAAGTTCCAAATAAACTATAAACCACATTTAACAACATTTTATGAATGTTCATCTCAAATAAAAGCTTCAGATGATAAGCATCCAATGTACATCTAGTAATGATGCAAACCAAAATGGCTACAAAATAATTGATTTTATGATGCTCTCCCGTGCATGGTCTTGTAGCAGCTCTGTATTTACATCAGAAATTTAAGGCTTGGAATAGCACATTAAATGATGCACTCCACATAGAAGTCCTAAAGAACGATCTTCAATCTGTTGGAAGTGATACAGTTTGTGTCCAAACTCATTCCGATGGGAGAAAAACAAGGCTAAATGATGATAGGGCGCACCAATGCAGGAAGACGCTTTGCTATCCAGTTGATCATCAACCGAGGCATCACCTTAAGACCGATGCCAAAACACGATTTTCTTTCCGGTCAATCATCAACCGGGGAATCACCATAAGACCAATGCAGGAAGATGCTTTGGTATCTAGTCGATCATCGACCACAGCGTCACCTAAAGAACGATGCCGGAAGACGCTTTCCTGTCCGGTCGATAATCAAACGAGGTGTCACCTGAAGACCAGAACGATCAGATCTCTGAGGCAGAAGACACTAAACTCCCAACACATACATTTTCTACTGCTCACTCAGCTACTAGCATATTTATGAGATGTTTCTCTCTTTGTCATTTCTGAATGAAATCAAGTGATTCTTTTGCTGTTCATTTTTCCGGAAAACTCTCCTGTGTTCCAGCTTCTTTGACAAAGTCATTCAAGCTTGTAGAGTGTGCACAAATGACAGATGTGTGATGGAAGGTCTACTCATGACTCTCACGCATAGAAGAAGAAGCAAACTAAGCAGAAGCAATGCCATTTCACCTGAACAGCATTCAAGAACCTGAGGGACTTTATTTCTTTCACAATCCAGTTTGGATGAAGTGCCTCCTTTGCTTACGCATTAACATGAAACAATGGATCAAGGAGACCAAACCTCTCACACCATTAGGTGTGACCAACGTTTGTCTTTAAAACCATTTACAAGTTGTGCTTAGATATGGTTGTCGTTCAAGTTTAAAGATCCATGGATTCAAGGAGCTATGTTATGAAGAGATCGAGCATAAGGTTGTAAACATTTTTTAAAGGCAGGACGTCATTTGTTTTGATCCCCAACATGAAACTTCTTTTACGTCACCATGTATACCATGGATATTTCACATCATCATCCTCCTTCCACATCACCTTCACTGTCCTCACAACATTTCACCATCATCAGGAGGTCATGACTGTCATATCTTAAACGTTTCAAAAACTAGAGCTATGGGAATTGGGTACTTGGAATCATGTGTTTTTTTCAATTATCAAGAACTCACTAGGCATTTTGGTTATATTTTGCCATATTTCAAGTGTGAACTGTTCTGGTTTTCTTTTCTCAAGTTTTAGAGTTTAAGCTGCTACTGTAAAAGATGTAAACTTAAGTAGATTGTTGCCCACATTTTCACTCTGCCACAGTACAATGGGCACATACATTTCACTGTGAAATTTGAACATTTAAGAGGCGCATGGAAAAAATATGTTAAGTGGGATTCGTTAAGTATGTAAAATCTTGGGTTTGATGTTTCCATCTTAGGTAGGGAGACGTGCAAGAGTCATGCTGAGTAGGGCTCATGATACCTGCATTTCCCCTTCCATTTATCAAAAAGCAAGCTTTCCTAAATTTCATGCATTCCTTTAGCATAGTCTTACATGGTGCTTGCTACTAGAATAGCCAATTTGATCTTTGTATGTGTCATTTCTGGACAAAATGATTATATTTAATAACCCACTTTTTCCATCCCCAGATGATGACACAAATGTTGATCCGGTCAATGACCATGCAATGCTATAAAAAAAACCTGAATTCATAACGATGCAACAAAGGTATGAAGATGGAGGATTGGGATGCAGGACAATAAGGGGACAATACATAAACCAGGAATAATGGCTTGTACTGGTAATAGCAGAAACATTTACATCAAACCATGTGCACATCGAAATGACATTGATAGCAGTTTACGCTGCCCCTTCTCCGAGTTCCAAAATTAAGCCAGATGACATGCTACCTTTCTCATGGAACAATATCAGATGAACCTACTACCTATAGCATGCATTATAGCTTGTTTACATGTCAAAAACGGATATGGTAGGCGTAAATAGCAATGTTTGTCAGGATTTCTTCAACATTGAGTAGGTTTATTATGACAAATAAAACATCAAAAGTAATAAAAATGATGTGGAAAATCTGAACACCTTGATAATGAACAATGATAGAGTATGGAAAATGATGTCAAGGATTCTTGGCATATGTTAGAGGTGGATAATAGCTCATTTTCTGGCAATGAAGATCACTTAATCCAAATCTTAGGTCGAGAACGCCGACACTGATGTTAGTGTACACACATTCTTATGAATTCTCGTCCACAATGTGGCTGCTTTACGTGAAGCTAGATTCTAATTTGTTCTATCTTGGAGTGCACTAGGGTGATTTCATTGCCATCTCGCATGCATAACAATTATTCTGCCAAATTTCATTCTACAATAGAGTTATGGTTACTCATCCTGTTTTAATACACTGTGTAATGTGTGTATGTGGTACATGCAATATATTAGATTCCTAGAAGTACACAAGTGTGTAGACACTACGTAGTACACCATTTAATTAGTGAATCTACTATTAAGTTAACAAAACACTTATGGTTTCCTGGGGTTTCTTATACATGTAACATTATTTCAATTTCATTGCTTTAGATAGGTTATGTAACGTAGAGTGGTCTACAAAAGATATGGTGGGTACATTAGTTGTTTTCCATATTTATTGCAAACTTATTGTAACACCGTGAGGTACTTCTAGACTCCAAACACCTTAGATGAGGCTATGCTTGAAATTGGAAAGGGGTCGCTCACGTCATTTTCTCAACTATGACAAAGACCATGGCCCCCCCCCCTCCAGAATGCATCAAGTGTATCTAGGGAGTGTATCTGGGGGTTTATGGTGGAAACAAAAACTGTTAGAACTTGTGTACTCCAATGTTCCATCTCGTCCCCCCCCCCCCCCCCGAAACAAGGCCAGTGTATGAGGCGAGTGTAGCGTGGAGTGTATTCGGGATGTCTATCGATCCGAGATATGTGTACATTTCTTTGCTACTCTCTCTTGATACACAAGTTTATGGTATCGATACACCTCATATACACCGCCCTAATACACTTTCCACTTGGCAGGGGGAGGGGGGAGAGAGGGCTATCCATACCCCCCTCCTCCATATCGTGAATGTATAAGGGTGGTGTAGCAGAGAGTGTCGCTGATAGACACTCAGAAAGAAAACTTGTGTAGTCTCCATAACCACCGTCCATACTTGTTCCATAACAAGACCCCGACACCCGATCGTGGACCCCCCCCCCCCCCCAAATCACCTCGAGTGTATCTGGGGAGTGTAAAGGGTTTGCTTGAAGTAAAGGGTTTGCTTGAAGTATGGGAAGGTTTTTGAGAACGGGTTTGCAGGTTTACAATCACAAACTTTCAAACTATGTCGTCTAACTGGTTGAAATGTTGAGTTCAGGCGGGTTCAATGGTTCAATGGTTCTTTAAGGGAACTTGCAAGGCTACGCAACCATGGGGCCTTGCAGGAGTCGGTGCAAATAAAAATATAAAATCCCAAATCCCCAACGTAACAAAGGGGCTTACTTCTGGTTTGATGGCGAGAAGTGTCGACGATGATAACCACTTTTCACGTCTTTTCACTTTTGACATTGTCGATACTGATGTCAAAAGCTAGCAACGTCGCCATTGAAGTCAGCGAGGTTCGACTCTTAGAGCGAAGTCGCCTTGTTATTTCCTTGCGAGCATTTTTTCCCTGTTCACTTGGAGGTGAGTGTATGCTATGGACCTAAATACCCATTTATTTGAATACATTGCCAGCCAGAATCAAAGGAAAATCAATGTACATTACAACAAAGGACAATAAAAATAGGTTTGTTGAGATCAAACAAGCATAACACAAATAGTGTTTTAACACAGGATAGTACAAATTCAACAAGAGTATGTCTATCACATATGTGTTGCTGATGAATCACAGTTATTATTATTAAGAAAAGTGGAAAATATGA